>JAKWBI020000152.1:0-92629 GCA_022664585.2 Zalerion maritima | reverse complement strand
GCAATTTTATTTTTTTAGTGCTATATATCTCAAACAATCTTTATTTTTTATTAAATATTTCATCCAAATAAACAAACATTTTCGTTACTTTAATCACTACCCCCCCCCCCCCCCCCCCCTCTCTCCCCCGGTTCAACATCATGTCCCAACAATGTCATGACAGTGTCGAGCTGAAGAAAAAAGAGTTAAAGATTGGTAGCAGGTAGGTAGGCTGTTCAAGTATGGTGCACATACAGATAACTAGTATTGATAGCTTGGACAACCGTTCATGGCGTCGTTGGTTGGGGGTGCCTCAAGGACCATCCATAGTAGTAGTAGTACTATAGGCAGGCCTCTGGACCACATCATCATTAGTGCGCGTCACGATGCGATACTACTAGTTACTACTAGTTAGTACTACTACTACTACTACTACTGCTACTACTACTACTACTACTACCCTGCCTGGTCACGGGAGCACTGCCCAGCAGCTTGAGATACATACATATATATATATATATATATATATATGCGAGGTCAGTATACAACACGGGCGAGCACACGCATAGAGCAACAAAATAACCCCCGACCTGCCTCGAGAATGACTCTTTCCTGCAACTAGTTATATCATAGACCCGTAACCACATGCCACCGGCAAGACTGGCCGCTATTAGTTAACTACTCCCCATGCTACCCGAGCACAGCACGAGAGAAGTCACAGCAAGCCGCCGAGGAAACCTTTTCTCTTTCTCGGGCACTGGCCGGCGGGCTGGCGCCGATGCGGCGTTGGCGAGGGAAAAAAAAAAAAAAAAAAAAAAAAAAAAAGGGTACCGTCTGCCGTGTCTCCGAGAAAATCCTTACAGTACGGTACGCTTGCAGGCGTGCAGGTTCCACCAAATTCCACCTCGCCCGCGCTCGATGGCCCAAAAGATTTAAAATACAATCAAGAGCTTGATTATGTTGAGCGCCTAGAAATAACACGTGTGCGTGCGTGTGTGTGTGTGTGTGTGTGTGTGTATGTGCGTGTGCGTGTTTGTGTTTGTGTGTGTGTGATGGTAGATGAATAATATCCGGGACGTTTCCAGACCCGACTGACTGCCGGATGCGGATGCGAATCATTTTGCAAAACCAAGCCGCTTCCCCCCCCCCCGGCCGACGCCAAGACAGACATGATCCCTGGTGGCCGGGAACCTTCTACAGTACTACTATTAGTCTTGGCGCCTCATGCCACCGTAAGGACTACCAGCCACACAGAGGGAGTTTTTTTTTTTTTTTTTTTAAAGCGCACCGTAGATATTGATAAAACAAGACAAATCTTGATCTAAAGTGGCATGACAATGCCGGAAGGCGGGCGACAGGAAAAAAAAAAAAAAAAAGGCTGCCCCGGTCCGTGTTGTGAGAGCCGGGAAAGAACGTGGCAGGCAGGTTCTTGTCGCAAAGCCCCTTCAGCCGGAAATAGTGGACACCAACCCAGGCTTTATTATTCTTCATTACTCGTCTTCGGCTGGTGGCACTACCTACGTTGGGTGACATTCCTGATGCTGTGGGACATATTTGGATATGCAGAGAGAGGGAATATAGAAGTCAACAGAAAAGAAATTCTTACAGGAGAACATGGAGACTCCAGACAGTAAAGACTCGGGCTGATCAAGGTTCATGGTTGAGGACCCTGATAATCCGACGGAGTATAATTTGTGGGGCTGGGTTGGGCGGCGATAGTGGTGGCATGGGGGCGGCCGAGGGCGCGCTGTTGTTACCGGGCAAAGTTTCCCTGCCAAGATACTTTTTGAAACAGGCACTTACAGGGATGTGTGGCAAGTGGGTCAACTATCCTATGTAAATGTTAGTACAACACAATAGAAAACAGTGGCGAGTATATACAACTACGACTACTACTTCGTGTACATTATATTGGCGGCTATCACAGCTTTTATCCTTTATAGAAGACTATTTAATACATGATCGAAATTTTCCTGCGGACTTGCCTCCCATGATAAGTTCCTTGACAGCCGCCCGCTCGCGTGCTCGACAAGGGGTGTTCGAAGGTCTCGATTCGGGGGCAGTAGAAGGTATTGACTAAGGGCGATTAGGAGTAACTGGGTGCAAAGAAGCTATGGCTGTAATATTAGAATTATCGATGAATAGAAACTGTGTGTGGGGTGTGTGTGTGTGTGTGTGTGTGTGGGAAGTCGCGAAGAGCATGCATTGATGCCATTATTTTGCATTATGTGGTGCTAATATTCGGGTTGGGCGACCCACTTGCAGCACCCCCCTGTAAATACCTATTTCAAGAAATCTCTTGGTAGAGAAACTTTATCTGTAACCGCGGTAGACTACGGTACTGCTTGATTGGTGTGTATAATCCGTCAACAGCTCCCAGGAGAATTGGACGCATACTGTACAAACCGCAGATCCAATTACACATCTAGACTCCCCATTCGTAAAACCGCATATCCAAGCGCCAAGTCGAGCATGCCTTGGTGACTGGAGACGACGGGCTTCAGTGAAAATCCACCAGAAGGTTTTTGTGATGTTCGCGCATGTTACACTGTGCTATTCGCTCTCCTTGGTGTTGTTTGGGACTAGGGCACTTTTCCTTGCTTCGGAGGTCTCACGAGAGGCCCCGGAGCCAATCAGCTGCACTTATTCTGTTAATGGAAAGCCAATGAGAGTAACGGCGTTGTATCTAGAGCTGCAGATGGAGCGTGGGGCCGACGCGGGTGTGGCGAGGTGAGAGAAGCGGTCAATTGCTCGTCGACATTTTGAAAAAGGTGGTGGATGATCCCACAAGCTGGGCTCCAAGAAGGAACATAGGGTCGCATGGCCGAGAGTTTGACGAGAACCCACGAGGTACAAGGCAAGGATCATCGTGTACGGTCACGAGACTACGCGCATGTCGCAACTTGAACTTGTCCCCGTGGACGGGAGCACAAATACGGATATGATATATTTCCTCCGACAGCAGCTTCAAAGCCCGATGGCAATGTGCAAGCACGGCATCTCGTGGGACTTGGGCCGATAGAATCGGATATAGGCACAAAACAAGCCAGACAGCAGAAATTGTGCACTGGGTATCCTGGCCAAAAATCGCACTAGTCGGCTCGTCTCTGACATATTTGGAGGGTGGGGCTTGAAGCCGGCATATCGAATCGTAGATTCAAAGTTGGTCGACCCGACAAGTACTCCGTGGGAACTCCAGTCATACTTATGGGTGTGCTAAGACGCATCGTTCTAGCCTCCGCTTCGCAGGCATCCTGTCAGCAAGAACAAGAAAACTGGAAATAATATCGCACTCACAAAGGCGTACGTGTGTCGAGAGAGCCTATAGGACGGCCGAAGCAACTCAGCCATGGATGGCTAGGAGTGCTGACGAGGCTGCTTTTCGTGAATGGCGAGCGGGTTTGTTAAAGACGCGGGATGCATGGGCTATGCATGACGTCTGCCTGTGACCTGAGAAGTAAGTCCCTGATATTTAAAATGGGGTATCTGGGTGGGAAATATACATAGGAACGAGGGGTCTTTTTTTTTAATCTCAACATCCGCTGCGCCGTCTTGTACATGCGCCACGGCAATTCTCCTCGGTTGCGTGAATTGATATTATCCCAATTCTGAGCTTGTTGAGATGGAGAGTGAAAAAGGACTTTTTGGAAGATGGGATGGGAAACCTCGAATCAACAGCAAGGCATGACTAGACTCAGCCGCTGCCTGGTGTATTGTTTTCGTGGGCTTTCGGTGGGTATCCAGATGAGACGGGCCGCAAAGAGCTGAATGTAGAATGTCCCAAAGGTAGTAGCTTGAAGTCCTTCTTTATGTAGGGCAAACAGAGAGAACTTTTATACGGCGATCAAGATGGAGTTGGTGGGTGGTCAGTTGCGTGGTCGAGGGGGCAGCCGTGATCCATCCATCCCTCTTTTGTTTCGCTCAACAGCCAAGCGGGGCGGTGGCATAGGTGCATATGACCATGAAAAAAGACAACAAGAAGGCTGCAGTCACAGGTGGCACAAATTTAACGATGGAAGTTGAAAAATGACAGTACGAGGTGTCATGCTTATATATATTTTGGCATTTGTGAAATGCCGGGAGGATACAGATATGCTGTAGGATCTTGTCAATTGTCCATTTTCCCGGCTTTTCTCGTGTAATAATAAGGCATATGTGGTACGGCCGGGGGTTGTGAAGGAGGAATGAGAAGGTAGTAAGTAGCGTTGGTAGCTACGGACGTATGTACATAGTAAATTCCATGGTTGTAAAAAGTCTCCAACAACGGGCAGGCACCAGGAGTCATAAAGCTAAACCTCGGAGCCTCGAAGGAAGGCATGGGGTGACTTTGTGATTAATTCTTGGAAGGTGCACAACCCGGATGAGCGATTGCAACATCCATTGGGTCCATGCCTTTCCATCAATTAACCCCGCCTTCTGCAGGAAGCACAGCAGCACCTAGCGAGTGCAGATATCACTGAGGGCGCAGCAGTATGTACACCAATGAAATACTTCTACATTTACTAACAACCTTCGCAGCATTTCAAAGCTTATTCTCAAAGCCTTGGTGGCGGAAATGGAGCGTCTTATTCAGGGATTCCGCTGCTTGGTGAAAGCACAGGCAGCAGCAAGCTAAACCCTTAGCTGCGGAATTGCGGAGAAGGACCCTAAACGGCCAATCCACAGACACTGTATCGTAGTCCCCGCGGTTCGATATCTCACCGTCAGACTTCGTACATTCCATAGCTTGGCGAGAGCCTCAAGAACTCTTCCTACAAGGGGCACAGCATGGGCGCCGTGTCACCGTTCCAATAAATACCGTGCGAATGGGGCTGAATGAGCCCTGGGTTTATACAGGACATTCCAAGCCCCCCCCCCCTCCCCATCCGTCCTTTAAACCACTACGCTGCCGATGGGTCCGTTGCCCTAGCCGAGACTCTCAGGAAGAAAACGGTTTATATACCTTGACCAGCACCTCCTATTCTACTGATCTAGCTCTCCTCCCACTGCTTCCTTTCTTCCTACTTCTTCCCATTTGAAATTCCCCTTCGTCATATGAATAGTATTTTCCAAGCATGTTTTCAGCATATGGATACTTGTCTTCTTCAGAATCGGAAGGCCCTGCCCCATCCTCGTCCAAAACGGAGAAGAAAAAGGGGAGAAAGAAAAAGTCCCCACCCCAGCAAGCCGTCAACAAGACATGGCGAGAATTCGTAGCCAAGAAGCCCACCACGGCGCTCTCGGTGCTTCCCTTTGCCGCTGTGCCCAAACCGACTGGTCTTGAGCGTGACAATGAGCTCCTCTCGGCAGGGTTCCAGAGGGCCGCTGCTGAGTGCCGGAGTAAAGTCCAAAAGATCATTAGGGAGTGTAAACGAGTAAACATGAGATACAGAGACCCGGGCTTCGACTTGGTAAGCTGATGGTGCATTGTTGCGGTGTATACCTGCGGTGTATACCGGCGGTGTGGTGGTGTCTACTCGCGTAGTTGTGTGGTAACGTTAATGCTGACCGGCGCAACCAATCCGATAGGACTGGGATCTTAGAAAAGGAACGGGAAACTGCCTCAACAGTCTCGGCTCAACAAAGTTCGACGTGAGGAGCTACCGGTGGTGGAACATCGGGATGTCTGTGCCAAAGGCGGTCAAGAGGGTGCACGAAGTCTATGGAAAGCCGACATTCATGTCCAACATCAGCTCCTCCGACATTAAGCAGGGCGCTCTTGGCGACTGCTGGTTGATTTCCGGCCTGAGCGGCTTGGCCAACGCCCCGGAGCTGTTGAAGAGGCTCTGCGTGGCCTACGATACAAGTACGAAGCTAATCAATCCCTGCCCCGCACCACCTTCCCCCCCTCTCCCCCCACGCTGTCTGTGAGTCGAGCTGTCCGAAGCGACAATGTCTCTAACTATGAGCCCTAACATTTTTTGAAGATATTGGCATCTACGGTTTCGTGTTCTATCGAGGTAAGATATAAGATGTCTTCGGATACAAATCCCAAGCTACTAGACGAGAAATTCGGGTTGTTAACCACGTCTGATAATTGTACGCGGAAATAGATGGCGAATGGGTCTACTCCATCATCGACGACAAGTTGTATCTTCTATCGGCCGACTGGGACCACCCCTCCCTGCAACGCCACCTTCTGCAGAAGATTGACCGTGAGGACAACGAGCATGTTTATCGCAAGACTTACCAGAATGGTTCTAAGGCACTCTTTTTTGCTAAGTGTAAGGACGAAAACGAGACCTGGGTTCCACTGATGGAAAAAGCGTACGCAAAGTGTCATGGAGACTATGCTTCTCTCGAAGGAGGTTTCAGCGGCGAGGGCCTCGAAGACTTGACGGGAGGCGTCACCATCGAAGTTTTGACTTCCGACATCTTGGATCTTGATGATTTCTGGAAAAACCAGCTACTCAAGGTGAACGACGAGTTTTTATTTAGTTGCACGACCGGACTGCTTGAGCCAGGATACGGCCAACGCGAGGGGATCGAAGAAGCCCATGCGTATATGCTTCTCGCGGCACGTACCCTGACCAAAGGCGATAAGGCTGGCACAAGGCTCGTGTTGTTGAGGTTAGTACAAGTAGCCTATCCCGCATAGGCAGTTTGTTTGGTGCTGACGGAAAAAAACACAGAAACCCATGGGGTGCAACCCGAAAAGGTGTTTGGGAGGGAGCATTCAGCGACGGCAGCAAAGAATGGACTCCCGAGATCCAGGAAGAACTTGGACATCATTTTGGGCAGGATTCAGTCTTTTGGATCACATACGAGGATCTGATCCGTAAATTCACCCAATTCGACCGCACTCGCCTCTTCCGCGACTCAGAATGGAGGTGCTGCCAGCGTTTTGCCGGTTGCGAGGTGCCATGGAAGCCTCAATTTGAGGAAAAGTTCACCTTCAAAGTCGCCAAGGAGACGCCGCTTGTTCTTGTGCTATCTCAGCTCGACGATCGATATTTCAAGGGACTGCAGGGACAGTATAAATTCAAGGTGCATTTCCGGCTGCACGAGAAAGACAAACCCGACTCGGAGGACTACATAGTCCGTAGCCACGGCAATTATCTCATGAGCCGCAGCGTGGCGGTGGAGCTTACGGATATAGAGCCGGGCGAATACTCTGTGTTTGTGTCGGTCACTGCTACTCGAAGTATCAAGAACTTAACTGTCGAGGAGGTCATCAAGAGGGAAACCCAAAGCCGCAGCCAGAACGACAAGCTGGCCCAGATTGGACTAGCGTACGACCTCGCACATGCCAAAGGTGCCAAGCACATCGAGGCAATGGCAAAGAAGCGCCAACAGATGGCCTGGAAGAAGGCGAGCGAAAAGCGTAAAACGTATCGGAGGCACGACTGGGAAGTGAAGCGCAAAACCGCCAAGCTTGATAAGAAAGAGGCAAAGCTACAGAAAGAAAGGCAGAAGAAGCGAGAAGAGGAGAGGAAAACGAGGCGGGAGAAGCGTGAAGCGGAAGCAAAAGCCAAGTGGGAAGCCGAAGAAGCCGAGAGGAGGAAGAAAGAAGAGGAGGAAGCGGCAGAGCAGAAGAAGAAGAAGGAGGAAGAGGCGGCAAAACCTAAGGACAAGGGCATCCAGACTGAAGTCCCTGAATCCAAAACTGAGGACAAGAGTATGCAAACTGATGTGAAGGTCATTTTCGGTGAGGACTCTGATGGCGAAACCCCGCAACCTACACCGCAAGGCTCGCCGAGTAACGAAAGGTCCAATCCTTGCTCAGCCGAGGGCTCCGTCATGGACGACGAAGATACGAAGAATACAAATGAGGAAAGTCAGAAGACCAGGGATCAGTCCACCCAAACTGAAGATGTAAGCAAAAAGTCTGAGGGTGACAAGCCGCAACAAGAAGAGCCAAAGGACGAATATCCCGACGAAAAGAAATCGAAGGACACGAAGGCTGAGGGGAAGGATACCAAGAAGGACGAGGAAGGGCAGACTCCAGTGAAGGATAGTGAGGAGAAGAGTGTCAAGAAAGCTGGCGAGGCAAAAGAGGAGGGCTCTCGCAAAACATCGGAACCGCAAGTAGCGAAAAAGGAGGAGCGCAAGCCTCCTAAGGTTGAGCATAGCGACACAGAAAGTGACAGCTCTGCGCCACCCCTTTCTGACTGGGAGGAGCTCTACTCCAGCGACGATATGTCCAGAAAGCCCAGACGAGAGGATACTCGGTTCCCTAACATAAGAGCCACGGCCACCACAACTTGCGACAAGAAGCACGTTGGAGAGGACGAAGAAGACAAGCTTCCCGATCCGTGGAATGCAATCTGCGTCATTGGGTTCAAGGTCTACTCTCAGGACGAGGATTTGACACTCCGTGTCATTGATATTGAGGAGGAACAGGTCGAGACTAATTGTGAAATTGGAGGCGCTGGGAAGCTGGGCGAAAAGGTGACGAATGACCTTGACAATGCTGTCCTGAATGCCGCTGGTGGGTTGAGCAAATCAGGGGAGAAACCTGAAGACAGGAAGGATGGGAAAGAAGCCGAGCCAAAGAGCGAGGAGAAGGAGGGCGTCAAGAATGTCGAGAAGGTTGGCGAAGAGACAGCTGCAGACGAAGTCGAGAAGAAGAAGAATGAGGAAGGCGGGAAAGAAGAAGAGATGGGAGATGGAAATGAGAAAAAAGACACGACACAGGTAAAGGATGACACCGAGACGAAGGACGAACAGAAGAACGGTGCAGATACACGCGATGGCGATGGCGAAGGATCAAAAGACGGCAAAGGTGACAAGGAAGAAAGCAAGGATGGAGTGAGCGGGGAGGGTGGGGAGGCTGCTAATGATCTAGAGACCACTGCCAGGTCCGCAGCGAAAACAGACTTTGTTCTTGTCGACTACGACGATGAGACTGGTGATGAGAACTACTTTACGAGCGATGAGAAGTATTTTACTAGCGAGGAGTTGCCGGCTGATAATTGAGGGCTGGTCGTCGCCTGGCACAGGGCGTTTGTTCTTTTCTGTTCCCAAGCAATACATTCTAATAACTCGTTCGAGTGGCGGACCGACCGTGGGCTTCGGTCATCTTGTTTCTCTTTCATATAGCTTCCAGACTTTGGGCATAGCGTTGCGACATTTCGTTTTTCTACCCAAGTCAACATGTGTGTTCTTTTTGGGGGCATTTATCATATACCACCAACCTCACTTCCAGATTATACGCAGTATTATACACTACGTCATGCCACTCTCATACTAATCAAATTGTACATTCCTCACCCCCACCATAAAACTCTGTGTCCTCGCCCCGCGATCCTCCCCAATGTGTGACCTCACTGGAGAAGGTACATGATGGGTGGGTGATGTTGGTTTTCAGCATGAACGCAATGCAACACTGTCTCCTTTCAACCTGGCCCCCTTGCCCCCCCCCCCCCGGCAGGCCTGAGCATGGAGCCCCCAAAACAGCGACTATATCCGACTCGAGGTGACCAATCGGAACCTTGTACCGTTTTGTCGTCCCCGCATAATTAGTGAGCGCCGAGGCTTTTACCCCAGATCTGCAAGGCTTGGTAATTTTCATATGACAATGGCTCTCTCCCGCTTGCTCGGCACTTGAAGGATGCTCTTGCTTTATAGCTTCTCTCCAGGAAGGAGACGGCCAACTATTCATGCTTGTTCCAACATCCTGCTTTCTCGCTCAAGCAGTTGTTCACTCCCTTCACTTCTTGAGATTTTTCCTGAACTGTGGCCAGAGGGAGAGATATAGAATAATTAATCTGCAAGTGCGGGTATCATCCCCAAGAAGTGCATTTGCACGTAAATACACGACAGCATCAAGTCTGGTCCAAAATTCCATCTTGCCTGAGCGCAAAACTAAGCGATGCGGTAGTACCCTGCCGTTGACGGCTGCGACCCTGGAATCCCATTTCCCCGCGGTCGAGCCGGAACTCACCCGTGCCTGAAAGACCGTGATGGAAGAAGAATCATCAGACCATGCCTGTGATGTGTGGCTTTCCAAGGCTTCCACAGTACGATGACCACGGTCCGGGGTCCGTGTCGAAGTGTGTCCTGGAAGTTTACGCCCCTACTCAAACTCTGCGGGGAGTGTCTCCGCGCGTAATACAACCCGAAAATATATCACTCCAAGCTTGGAGATACATCCATACCAGCGGCCAGAATTGCAATCTCCGGGGCCAACAACGCTGTTATTGAAAGAAAGCAATACATCGCGTGAGCATATTTTAGTATCCAACGTTAGGTCGTATCCCATTTGCATCCATGTCGGCCGAGTAGGAAAGAGCCTTAACGACGAACTACCGACTTTCACAAGCTTCTCGAGATGCCTCAACACTCGGCTTACCGACCACCAATGATAGGACGGGCACCAATGTAACTGGGCGGTAGCTGGAAATATACGAGTAGGGTGCGACCCATAACAACCCGGCCAGCCTCACCCCCCCTTGGACAGCGTAGCCTTGAACGCCCAGCAAGGTTTGCCCAAGACATGGTCGATCCATATACCGGTGGTGGGTGTCCGAAATAACCAGAAAGGGATATTTGCCCGTTCCATTGACCAATGGAGTTCATTCCCGACCATTTCCATTTCATAAGACATCCGTACCTTGATCAGCCCCTGTTATATCCCCCGCATTCTTGCCATTCATATAGCAAGAAGCCATTATAAACACCGGAGAAAGAATACTGGGGAATGCGGACCTACGTATCATGGGCTCTGGTCCTTGGACGTATACTACCTACCTATCGCAGAAAGGTCTCTTTCACATGAAGAAAAGGGCGACAAGAAATGAAGTGTTCGTAGACACCTCGATCCATGCATGGTCTCCGACCTTAGTGACCGAGGTTGCGTTGATGTTACTCTTCAGGTTGGATTTTCCGGGGAAGCCTGAAAGACTGAAGACATGGAGTGTCGTGCTTCGGCCAAACATATAAGGCTCCTCGGATATCGCATCTTCGTGATATCGCTCTCTTCCGGCTCTTGTTGGTCTCTCACTGCCACACTCGTTCGTGCTTCTTAGGGCTTCTTTGTTGTCAAGCTCCTCCCACGCCTGGAACGATCCTGAGAGTGCGAACACAACACCAAACGATAGAGAATCGATCCTATCTCCAGCTGAGATGAGGCAATCTACCGAAGCCATAGTCCTGCTGGCTGTTCTCGGCCGAGCAGTGGCCCAGGACGCCTGCCTTTCCCTCACGACTCTTTTCCCTGACTGTGCGGTAAGCAGCCCCACCGTCTCAGACGAGACAGTTCAATAGTCTGCATATACTATTGGGACCTGTGGCCTATTGGCCTGCCCCAAGATAGAGAATTGATGATAACATCTCTTCCAACAGACTGCTTGTGTTACCAATGCGGCTTCAAGCGTTGGCTGCACAGACATCGCCGACCTGCCATGCCAATGCGACCCTTCGGCAAGCGCTTCCATCCAAGTGGGTGCCCTTGGCTGCCTCCAAACAGACTGCGCGACGGATTTCAACTCTGCCCTCGCGGAAGCTCTTACGGCAGGGAGCAGTGTCTGCGGGTGCTACGCTTCATACACGGCCACTGCCGGTGACACCACTGCCGCCGAGGCTACTACCACTGCCGCGGGGTCTTCGGAGACCACCGCTGAAGATTCGGCAACATCTACTACTGGTGGCGCTACCGGGACCATCACTGCGGCTCCGTCTTGCGATGGTGTCTCCCCTTGCGAGGAATCTGCCCAAGCTGTCCCGTCCTGCGCTCAGCCATGTATTCTGAGCGCTGCCTCGGAAGTCGGCTGTGGCGATACGGATTACGACTGCAGTTGCTCGTCTGCAAGCGAGATTCAAGACGGGGCCATAGACTGTGTCCTTGCCGAATGTGGTGCCGTGACAGGCATTGGTGTTCTCGCTTCGGTCTCATCGCTCTGCTCATGCGTCACTGCCAACCCAACCACGCCATGTGCTGATTCTACATCGGCCACTGTCACCGGTGATTCATCATCAGCAGAGGAAACATCTTCGGGCGAAGGTTCAAGTTCATCCGAATCCGAATCCGAGTCCGAGGCCGAGTCCGCATCGGAAACCGGAACCCAAACAACCGCCACTGACGAGACCGGAGCAACAGAGACGACGGAGCCCACAGAGACAACAACCTGCGAGGCAAGCACTCCCGACTGCGAACCCGTGGCCAGCAGCGCCATTCCCTCCTGCGCTCACGCATGCTTCTCCAGCCTTGCTCCCTCCGTCGGGTGCGACGTCCTGGACTTCCAATGCCAGTGCTCTTCCTCCCAGCAAGCAGCCTTGTCCACCCTGCTTGTTCCCTGCGTCGCCACCGCCTGCGATGCATCCGACCTGACTGCCGTCATAACGGGCGCGGCCGAGGTCTGCGAGTGCGCAGCCGGGGCCGGGGCCGGCGATGGGGACTGCGGCGGCGCAAGCGACACAGCAGCTACCACTACGGGCGGCGGCACGGAGACGATGCCCACCGTCGAGCCCACCACAGGACCCACCGCAACTGGCGCCCCGACCTCCACTGCTGCTACTGCCGGTGGCGGCGACGACGCCACGAGCACCTGCCAAGATACCGCCGGCACCACCGCCGACTGCGGCGCCGTTGCTACGTCTGCCGTCCCAGAGTGCGCGCAGGCGTGCTTCGTCTCTTATGCTCCCAGCGTCGGGTGCGGCGTTGATGACTACCCCTGCCAGTGCGTCGAGGATACCCAAGAGTCGCTTTCGGCACTCCTCATCCCTTGCGTTGCTACCGCTTGCTCCGGCGACGACTTGACGGGCGTCATCACGGGGGCTAGCTCCGTTTGCGCCTGTGCGAGCGCAGCTCCCTCGGGCGGAAGCACGTGCGGCAGCGGCAGCGGCAGCGGCGACGATGGCTCGGACGACGATGGCTCGGACGACGATGGCTCGGACGACGATGGCTCGGACGACGGATCGGACGGCGGCGGTGGAAGCGCCACAAGCGCCGCCGCCGGAGATTCCGGCTCCGCCGCGACTTGCACTTCGACCAGCGGCGCGGCCACCGCCGCCGCGGACTGCGGGGCCGTCGCCAGCTCCGTCGTCCCCGAGTGCGCGCAGGGCTGCTTCGCCAGCGCCGCCCCTAGCATCGGGTGCGGCGCGGACGACTACGCCTGCCAGTGCGACCAGGAGGACGCCCTCTCGAGCATGCTTGTCCCCTGCGTCGCCACGGCCTGCTCGGGCGACGATCTCACCGCCGTCATCACCGGGGCGAGCTCCGTGTGTGCCTGCGCCAGCTCGGCGCCCACGGGCGATTCGGGCGGGTGCGATTCTGGATCCGGCTCCGGCAGCAGCGGTGACGATGAGGATGATGATGATGATGGCGGTTCCGACGGAGGTGACTCGGGCTCCGGGTCAGGCTCGGGATCCGGCTCGGGAAGCGGTTCCGGTTCCGGTTCCGGTTCCGGAGGCTCAACTTGCGTCGCCGTAACCACGACCAGCGGCGGCGGCAGCGACGACACCTGCGACGGCGTGGCCTCGAGCGTCGAAGCGTGCGCGCAGCCGTGCTTCACGTCTCTCGTGCCCAGCATTGGATGCGACGTCACGGACTATGGCTGCCAGTGCGAGGCGGATACCCAGGCCAGCTTGACGGTGCTGCTGCTCCCTTGCCTCCAGACTGCTTGTTCGTCTGATGTTCTTGCGGACATCATCGATGAGGCTGCTGCGGTGTGTGCTTGTGCCTCCTCTGCTGGATCTGGATCTGGGGGTGATTCCGGTGGCGAGGTGGTTACCACGACAACGTGCTATGCTACTGGTGTTGGGTCGACTCTGATGACTCAGACTTCGGGTTCTACTAGTGCTACTAGTGGAAGTGGAAGCGGAAGTGGGAGTGGAAGTGGAAGTGGAAGTGATAGTGGTAGTGATAGTGGTAGCGATAGTGGAAGTGGAAGTGGTTCTGGTAGTGGCAGTGGCAGTGGTAGCGGATCTGGAAGCAGTAGTGGAAGTGGAAGTGGAAGTGATAGTGGTAGTGATAGTGGTTCTGGTAGTGGCAGTGGCAGTGGTAGCGGATCTGGAAGCGGTAGTGGAAGCGGTGACAGTGGCGGTGACAACGGCAACGACAGTGGAGGTGGAAGTGGAAGCGGAAGCGGAAGCAGCACCGATGAAGGCAGTGGCAGTGGTGCTACTGCTACGAGTGAACCCACGTCTGTCGTAACAGCGGCCGCCAACGTAATCGAGCTTGGTATCATGGGCACTTTCTTCTTCGGTTTCCTCGGTGTGGCTGTCGCTCTATAATTGCGACATCCTTTTTTCCTTCAGCAACATTGGCGCAGCTCTCAACTGAGCATGCAAGGGAGAAGGGGAGGGAGGTGATTTACTTCATTGTATATAGAATAGCCTCGCATATATTTGTTTTTTCATGAGTTTGGATGCGGCGATGCTTGGATGGCGACAAAGGAATAGTTGCCAGTCCCATGGAACACTCCCTTAAGAAGCAATCGAATAAGGTGTTTAATTCTAAAAAGACTGGAGTTTCCAAAACTCTTTGATTTATGTGCTGGTGGCTCATGAGCTCACTCTAGCAGGGGACCGATTCCCTGGCACCGTCCTCTGGTGACTGGGGGACTGCTCGTCGTCTCCAGGGCTTGTATGCGATGGCGGATGATACTCCAATAACGACAAACAGACCGCACACGCTCCCTCCAATAATCTCCGAGTGGTCTCCGATTTGCGCCAGGCCGTCCCATCCTGGACCCTCTGGTTCGCCCTTAACATTGTATATGAGGGTGAGAAGCTGGATGATTCCAATGAAAGCCGAGACGGTAACTGTGATACCTGTTAGGACGACGGAGTAGTAGAGGATGGCGATTCTATCTCTCGAAAAGACCTCTGTAGAATAATAATTAGCAATGATCCCAGCGCCGAAATGTTGGGGAATGGGGATTCTTTACTTGACGTATATAGCAGCATCATTAGAGATCCATCGATAGTATCCAACATGCACATTCCAGCTTACGTTTGTTCATCTCATGTTAGCTCCTATTCACATAGAACAACCCATGGGAACGAGGGATTTCCTACCAGTAAACAAAGCAGGAAATATTAATATCAACCACAAACTCCTTCCCTTCGCCCCCTCAATACTCGCGATGCCGAGCACGGCGATCTCAGAACTAGTATCGAAGCCAAGTCCAAAACAGAATCCCAGAGGCAGCATCTTCCATGGTCTATCCACGATCTTGAAAAGACTCTTGAAGACCCTCGAGAGACATCCTACCCCCTCGAACATTGCCTGTCCGGTTCCATGAGCAGCAACAGCATCTCCCGCATCATCATCACTTTCACCTTCGATCTGTCTTCTTTCCACCTCCTCCCTCTCCTCCCTCAACGCCCCCCTCAATCTCCCAACAAGCTTCCACAGAATCCACGCATTAGCCGCGCACAATAACAACAAGAAGGCCGCCGACACGGACGTCCCGATAATAGCTCCTACTCTTTGAAAGTCGTCGAATTTCTTGCTCAACGCGCCGGCCGTCGCAGCCACAACAACACAAGTCAAGATGACTACTGTGGAGTGCCCGAGAGAGAAAAAAGTGCCCACGGCGACGGGACGCTGGCCTTCGGCTATCAACCTGCGGGTCACGAGGTCGATGGCCGCGATGTGATCTGCGTCCAGCGCGTGGCGGAGGCCGAGGGTGTAGGATAGCACGGCGGGAGATATCAGGGAAGGGTTCAGGTGTAAGGGGGCTGCGACGGCGGACCAGACGAGGAGGTTTACCAGGACGAGCAGGGCGATGATGTACAGGGAGGAGGGCGGCAGATGAGCCAATGGGCCGGGAAGGGGAGGAAGGGGGCGGCAGAGATGGGTTATTCGTGCCATTGTCATGGAAGGGCCGTAGAGATCAGATAAGATCTAGATCTGAATCTGAAACTCAGATACGTCGAGGTTGGTTCAGGAACAATGTCTAATATATTTTGAGGGTATTCATCCCGTGTCAAGTCGACGTTTCCCCCCCCTCTCGCTCGGTCCGGCATACTAACTGGCCTCTGGCCATCTAGTGCAGCCTGAGTGCTACAGTAGTGGTTATTCTCGGCTGGCACTGCTTATACTAGCAGCAGGCAAGTACAACCACCCATTTACCCCACTCTATCCCCCTTCGCGCCCCCCCCCCCCCAAGCCGCGGGGTTGTTAGCCAGTGCTGCGTGCGTGCGCCGCTGTAGATAAGCTTATCGGTGCCATTGGTTCTCTCCTGATCCCCCAAAAACCAATTGGACATATGGGTATCACATCTCATAGCAATGGGAAAGGACGAGGGTAAGGAAATTAGTCAATGACCAGAGGGGTGATATACGGAGGGGAAACAAGAACCTTTATGGCTTTTTCCGCGGGATGGAGTGAATTTCCTCTTATGGACTGGCAGCCTGAGGTCAGGGCGATTCCTTGTGGCCTTAGACATGGGCCGCCAGGTGGGATATGCTGATGGCTTTATGCGGGGAAAGATGCAAGATCAATCAAGCCAAGAGGAGGGAGGTTGGGGGTTTGTGCATTGTGTGGATGTACCACGGAGTATACTCGAGGTACTAGTATCAGGGAGTGTATAATTGGTCCACGGATACAAAACCATGCTGGTCTTCCATCTAAGAATCACGAGACATGTCATGGCAAAGAAGCATGGTTTGGCAACTTGATTCCGAGGGCGCAAAAAGGGATGCTCCTGGGGCTGGGAAATAATTACTGGGCTCTGGGGATGCACGAACCAGTCGTGGTGGAGGATGCCGAGTCGGAAAGCGATCGGCCACTGGCTAGGAAGGTACCTGGTTTACTGGGTAGTGGGAGTACCTTTGTACCTCCGCCGCTGCACCGACATAATGCCACAACCAGACCACCAGTGGATCGGCAAGAACGAGGGCCAGGGGGGGTGCCACTTGCCGAGTCTCCGAAGCTATCGTTGCCGCCCCACTTCATATTCCTCTGCTTCTCAACCCCGACCTGCTGCTCTTTGTCCTTTTTACATCCCCAGCACTTCGGCGGTTCGGCATCGTGCTTCGCAACGCACCTCTTCTCCATAACACCACATACCGCCAAAAAAGGAGATGCACAGTCCTGTCTCGCCGTTGAGACATTGAGACCGACGGTCCTTTTCCAATCCCTACCTGCCTACAGTTCTGCTGTTCTACCACTCTGTAAGCATTGTGCTTAGGGGGAGGACGAGACCCACGTTTTTTGCGCCTCGTAGCCAGCCAACTTCCAAGGACACTAAGCCCGTACCTCTAGTTTCAGTCCGCAGTCCAATAATCGGTATTTTTTCCCACCCTTTTTTTGCACTTGTGCCAAGGGGAAACAAAATCCATACTGCCAGCTCGGGGCCTCTCATAAGAACTCCACCCCCCCCTCCGCCTTCGCTCGCCATGGCGGACCAGCAGCTGGAGGAGAACACTCCTCTGGAAGAGCTTACTCCGGAGGAGGCCAGTCGTATTATCCATTCCCACCGAAAAGTCCGCTACGGTAAGTTACCTCTTTCTAAAGTCTCGTCATTTTGCTGTCTTTATGGTCGCACTTTCCATGCCGAATGTCACTACCAGCTTCTTATACTCGGCGTCTCAACATCTCTCATCTCGGGTTTGTTCATTGTCAATGGCTCGGTTCATTTCAATTTCCCGTATTTCCCGCCACGGAGGCGCTATTCCTCATCCCTCATACTTTTTCTATGTAACAAGAATAGTACGACTTGTCGCCCGGACTAACACATCTACTCTCCGTCTCATTCGTGCCCCCCCTTTCGTAAAGGAACTGCATGTTGGCCCTGTCGTCAACGCAAAGTCAAATGCGACAACAAGCAACCCTGTGAAAACTGCGTCAAGAGGGACCACCCAAAGCTCTGCTCTTACAAACCAAACCGTTCCACCAAGCAGGGGTCGGTGACATCCGACATCAGCGGCAACAGGAAACGGCCTCACTCGCCCGGTGATGACGGGGGTCACGAGCGGCACCACGATCCCCCTGGACACACTGATAACTGGGTGAGAGCAGTGGACGACAACGAGTCAATCGAGGTATCCCGCTATCTCGGCCAGAACAGCATACCGGCCCTTCTGAGAGAGCAATCCGGTCAGAACGACGGCCAGGACGGCTCCGTGCGCCAAGACATGAGGTCCATACTGGGGCTCGACAACTCGGCCCCTTTCCCGCTCATGTCGGCGCGCCATCTCGATCGCCTCACCACAGACATTGCCTCCGAACTACCGTCTGACAGAGAAGTAATGAAGTAGGTTCTTGCCAGCATTGCGTTGCTTGTTCAGCCTTTCCAATTACCGGGGTTCTAACCACACACCTTGAAAGACTTTTCACCAAATACAAAGAAATCCCGCAGCCTTTCTGGGGCTTTGTGATTGATATCGACGAGCTCGAGGCCAAGTTGATGGAGTATCTCGAGGAGAGAGCCAAGAATGCGAGGAATTCCGTCAAGACAACAAAACCCGTCTCGGCCTCGTGGCTTGCCATACTATTCTCGGTTCTTGCCGTCGGATCTCAGTATCATGACTCTCCCTACGACAAGAGGCGAGCGGACGCGCAAAACTACATGCAAATCAGTTTCCATTTCTTAAGACTAGGAAATTTCCTCCTACGGTGTGTATTAGTATACCATGCGCGCATTTCTGTGTAAGCACTCTGTTTTAACACCATGGCGTGTCACTAATTGCTTTCAATGCTCAGACCCACTTTGGATTCGATTCAAGCGATGCTTCTGACTGGCTTCGTATTGCTTAACGATATGAAGGCTGAAGCATCATGGGCACTTCTGGGCCTCACGTGCAGACTTGCACAAAGCCTCGGCCTCCATCTCCCGTCCACTCAGACAAGCCGGGCCAATAGTCCGGCGGAAGCTCAGAGTAAAGACATGGTGAGACGGAGACTCTGGTGGACTTGTGTATGGCACGATACTCTCACGAGTCTCAGCTTCGATAGGTAAGTCGACTACCGTCTTGGTCGCTGTATGTTGTGCTAATCTTGTAGGTCTACAATGACGAACATCCCTTGCTGCGCTATTCCCGAGACACCACAACCTTGCGAGGGCTGGACGTACCTAGATGCCATGTACCGGCTCTGCCAGGGGATATCTGTTCACCTCAATCCCGAAGCGGCAGAAAAGGCGACATATGATGAGATTCTAGCCAACTGTGATGAGTTCGAATCAATCCGAGAAAAAGTGGTTCCTCAACTCAGGAGCAAAGCTTCGTGCAAGAGTGCGAACGACCGGCTTCAGTATTTTGCCATCCGGCTCCACACATCCTTCGCCATGAGTGTTAGCTGCCGACCAGCGCTCCGGCGCCAGGATTCGCACAATCTCGACGCGGCCCAAAAGCAACTTCTCGCTGACAAGTGCAAGGAGAATCTGGCGGAAACAGTCCGCATGTTCTTGGCAATGCATCAACTCTCAGTCATCCCAACACGCAGCTGGGCGTTTACGTATCACGGCCTATCGTCCGCTCTCCTTCTCGGGCTCCTGCGTGAGACCCAAGGAGACCCAGAGGTCCGCCAGCTTCAAAAGGACCTCATAAGTGCCTTGTCGGCCACGGCAGCCAAAGACACGACGCCAGACGATGTTCCCAAGACGGATAAGGACATCGAACTCTCGGGGCCGTTAGCAAGGGCGCTAATGGCCCTCCGACAAATATATGACCACGGAGCGGTGGGCACGGCGTCCATAAAGCAGGAGGCCGATGCCTCCGGCACGCTTCAACCGATGCTACCGCCGGGCGGCATGATAAATTCTCGAAGGAGAACGCCGGCGCAGTTTGGGGGCCAGCCGGCAATTGATCCGCACCGGGATGCTGCGTTGGCCATGGCGGAGATGCAAAACGGGAATGTGCAGGAGTTTCCATCGTAAGTGCCCTTGCCGCTGGTTTATTCAGCTGTGCACATGCTAAGTTTACATACAGTAGCGCCACCATGTCACCGTACCCTCAACAGACCATGGATCCGCAGTTGCCCGCTGGGGACATATCTCAATTCGGCTCATCTGGCCCTATGTCGGCCATGGAGATGTACAATTCCATCTTTTGGGGTAAGTTTTGCCGGCTGTGATTGTCCCGTGTAAGGCTGTCCAACTGACTGTTCCTAGATCCGCCCCCGGACCCGTGGAACTCTGGCATGGTGGACTCGATGAACTTTGACTTTCTTGCTCACCCTCCTCCTGGCCAAGCCCAGGGGCAATTTTATTTCTGACGTCATTGATATTTTGGGCAGCTGGAGTTGCATATAGAGTGGCCGGATGAAATCACAGTGTTATGAGTGATGGCATTAATCCCACAACCGTCTCGGCGTCTTTTGAGAGCCCCCTCTTTGTGACTCTTTGATACCCTCCCTTGATTGCGGATTCCAAGGGGGAGACATTTTTTCTTTCTCCCTTTTTTATTTATTTCGACCGCCGAAAGTGAGTTCAAAGACAAATCTTTCTTCCCGACACCGACCTAGGTACCTCCGCCGGCCCAGCGATAAATTGCATGGTTTTACCGATTTAATCGGGTCGATGGACACTGGGAGGTGTAAAACCGTCTTTATCAATTGAATCGGTTTGGATGCCATGAATAGTTCTTCCATCCGTGCTTCATGTTGGTCAGGGTTCAGGAAGATTTTTTTCTCTCCAAGTAGGTCCCATGTTCTCTCCGCTGCGACGATGGATCCCGCAACTTCTACCGCCAGAGGGTCAGACGTGCCGCCAGCTCCATGCCCCAGGGTAACTCTCCGCCCGAGATCGAGGTCTTCGAGGCCCCGCTCGTCTAGAACGTGGACTGGACTAGTAATAACAATGGAAGTATTGCTGTTGCTTGAGGCGGTGGAGTCAAACAACCCGTGCCATAGTGCTACAGGTCTTTGAAGCCGAGTTTGCATGGACCACGCCGTATGGATTCACACTAAGACCCCAAGCTACACGAGACTCTTTCTTAGATTTCAAGTATTGGGCAACAGCCAATCATACATCAAAATACCCCTAGTTGGCTATTTATTAACCCCAGAGAAAACCCCAACATCATCAATTCTCTAGTATACATGCAAAACCGGCCTTTTGGAAGCATCATCCACTCACTACCCATACGCCGGGCAGGCACCATGACTCCCCAGCCACAATCCCTCTCCTCATACATAGTTGAGCGAGAGAGGTAGAACCCTGCCTGTCTCTATCGCCGATGTCCTTGGAGGGAACGCTTCCAGGATCTACGGGGTGGTCGAGAAGACCGACGTGTCCGATAAAATGGAGATGCTCCATAAAGAGTTGGCGGGGCTGGGGTCTGGATTCACTGGCTCGGGGGTGGATCGAAAGCTTGGGGGACTGGAAACTAAAATGAAGGAGGAGTGTAGAGATAGACCTCCCTACGGTAGATTCATATAAAAGAGGTAGATACCAGATACTTCCATGCGGTACTAGCGGCCGTCCTCTTGACATATGTCGTTTTAGCCCGTGACAAATCAGGCGGCTGGTTTTTAGGGCGAGTCGCACGTGGTAAGCTGATGTAGAATCAGTCAAGCTAGGCCGCCTACCACATCCTCATATTGCCTACGAGGACTCTCGATTGCCTTCCCCTACCGAGACTCTGAGCGCGGCCACGGTTGAACAATGCCTAGCAGATGTTATCACGAGTTGCCCGATAGTGAAAGATAGTGGGTGCTGCGGAGGGAGGCAGCTCCATAGTAATTGTTCAGATGACGTCGATGAAGCCAATCGGGTAAATTTGGGGGAAGGTGCAGATGACCGTTTCCGGCTCAGTGGGTTGCAGTGACTTCCCCCAAGCCGCCCCCTAAAACACCGGCGTCACAGCAGGCTAGGAGACAAACAAATTCCAACACAGTTCAGCAGCACGATTAATTTAGAGATGAGGACGAAAACGTCATCGGATTTGGAGATCAAGCATTAGAAAATCTGGGCGAAATCGGGCAGCAATATCTTCTTAGGAGCTGAATATCTCACTTCAGCCCTCACATCAATCTTTTAGCATAGCGCGACGGCCTCGGGCTTGTATCAAGAGCTTTTAAGGAAGGATCCCAACTACATACATAGCAACGACTTGTCCATCGAACCATGTGAAAGCCGAAAAGTGGCTTGGTGAACACTGCCTGTGATTTCGGGTGTAGGATCCATGAAAAAGGGATAGATTCGGATGGGGATAATGATGCGGGAAACCATCGACAAGGCTGGCTGGGTGTCTGCCTCTGGTGAGCGAATGACGCGGTACCCTGTTTGAGACGTGGAGATAAGGCCTGTCAAGCCTGTCGCAGCACCTACCCGGAGGAAGGTGTGCCTTGCTGCTGCGCCACCACCCACACCTTATGCATCCGTCGCCAAGTGACTCACGAAGAGGCAGCGATCCAATCGCCGCTCCTTCCCGGAGCTCCAGGGCTGTGTCAACACCTTGTAGTCGTGACTCCCTCCGTGGGGAAATTGAACATGATGGATATTATCGGGCCAATGAAGATGATGCATCGGGGAATTGGTGAGCCCCTTGTCCAAGGTCCATGGCCGCCATGGCGATATAAAACTGATTTCTCCTCAGTGATTTCCTTCGAGTTGCTTCAGGACCCTTCTAGTATTTGCACACACCTTACCTCTTATCATCAAACCTCTGCGTCGCTTTCCCCGCTTTCCACCTCTAACCGTACATACATTAGTATAGCACATACTCACCGGTCTAGTCATTTGCTCGTAGATAGCAAGTCAGCATTTCTGGGCGTGCATTTTACCGGCGCCCTTGTTCTTTGTTGAATTGATTGTCTCTTGCGCCCTTTGATAGCAAGTTTCTTCCCATCTGCCTAGTCTGGCTCATTCAGTGACTCTCTCCCTCCTCCTCGGACACCCCCAACACACGCAAGTCCTACGCTACCACTACTCGTCATCCCAGCCCGAACTTCAGACCAAACCATCGCGGAGTCAAGAACCATTAGTATAAACATCGACTCCCCCTCCATTTCCAGCGCTACTCCTTTCATCAATGGGTTTCTCCCAAGACGCCCCTGACCCCATACCGGTTCCTCCGGGTAGTAACCACCACCTCAACGACATAATATCGCACCACCGATACCTCCCCGGGAGCAACTCTGCCCCCTTCAAGAAGCCCCCGTACATTAAGAAGTGCTTCTGCACTGAGTGCCATCAGAGCGGGCTGAAGGGGCTCCTTCGATTGGCCCAAAACGTGGCGTGGGCCGGCGAATTAGATCCTCCGCGGAACGAGACGAGGAAGTACAGATTCCCCCATCACGATGGCATCGAAGGGCAAGATCTCGCTCGCGAGGCGGGACCAGGGGAGTACCTCCCAGGAGACTTCAAAGAAGGAAGGATCGCAGGGGGACAGGGAAGGTTTCAGCTGAGGAAAAGGCCCAGTTTGAGTAGGGAGGAGGCTTTCAGCGATTTCTCCACTAGCACCAAGTCCAACTCCAGCTCGCGAACAAACTCTTGGTCTGGAAAAGATGATGACAACTCTCAGAATGGCAAGGGCAGGGACAATGGAGGCCTAACGGACCTTGAGGTTGCCGAACTCTACCGCCTCGGGATACTCTATGACGACGAGCATGTTCGAGGAGAGGGATTTAGCCTCGACTCCATAGAGCATAGAGAGCCTCAGTTCTCATTACGTCCTGCTAAGAGACAGAGGAGGTCCGCACGCCGCAACCCGACCAAGAAGCACGGCAAGTCCAACAGCATCGCTAGCAGCACCAGCAGCGCGTTCGAGATGATATCCCCTAGCATGGGCCCTTCTCCACTGCCCCTTGACCTTTCCTTCGCGGACCTCGGTAGCGACGAGACGATCGCAAACTACCTCATCTCGAACCCGGACTTCGAATTTCCCGGCTTCGACCACATCATCGAGTCTGAATCGGACTTTCTGGGACAGCATTCACGAAACATGTCTTCGGTATCTAGGAGTGCGGTGCCCGTCACGGTTATCTATGAAGTCGACGAGAGCGAAGAGAAGGTCGTCCCGAGCGTCGAAGAGCTTCCTGAACTTACACACGACGAGGATTCTCAGTCGACTCAGGACTCCTCGTTTCCTTCCACACAGCAGGACGACAACGGTCTCTACGACACCGACTCGGACCATAGTGATGAGGAGGGAACGGAGGAGGAAGACTGGGAAGACATACGCCCAGAATCCGCCATATCACCCCCGCCCCAAGGAGACGGCCAGGACGCATGGATAGTGCTGGGCGACGACTCGTAGCAAGTCCGCTTATGGCCCAAGATCCCACCTTGTATTTTCGGGACTTTGGCTTTTAAAGAAGAGTTCGCCGTTCGCTTGAAAGACCAGCGCGGCGGACCGGCTGACTACTCTTTGACGAGCGTCAGTCCGGACTGGTCCTCACATGCCCATTGTATAAAGCACTATTCGGAGCTCCTGGAGTCTTCCTCGGGGCTATATTTATGCTTTGTTATTTTTCACGGGTTTCAGTACCGTTTATGGGCTAGGATGTGGGTACAGCTTCGGGTGCTCGTGGGCATGACCTACTTGAGCTCAGCTATTTCCCTTTCCCTCACCCCCTTCGGCTTGTTTTGGTTGTTCCGAGCTATGGTCGTCATTGTATGGCATATGTACTATTATATCGTATATGCATTGCACGGTGGGTTTCTCGCGTCCAATACCCCCTCGGACATGGAAGGCGTGCTGTGGCGAGGACCACTGGATTGGTTTTTCTTTGTACTGTTCTGTTTTCCTTTAATCATTATATAGGGGTGATACTCATGCAGTATTTTGTTTCTAGATTGGAGTCTAGTTTTTGTAGCCATGCGGCTTGTATGTCTTCATCCATCTATTTTAGAGCGAGCTTGAAATCTACCATCAATGGCCATTGATACACGTCGTCATTCAACTATCTAGTGGCTTAAAATGTTTGATTTATTTCAAGTGATCGCAAATTTCATCGGATCCATCGTGATCGGATATGGGGTGTAGCTCTATTCCCCCCCCAGACCAATTGATCTTCGGAACTATGTAGATCATTCAGTGGAAAAGCCGCCCGACGCTTCCGGGGAATAGCAGCTCTCAAGACGGGGTAATTCGCCCAATGGATCGTTCGAGAATATTCTCTGGTGGAGGGAGTCCTGGCTGAGTTTGAATTGCGGGTCGAGTTTTCTTCCGGATTGCGATACGCCCCGAGCCGGGACACCCGCCGGGAGAAAGGGTCATGACGGGGTTTGGTTCAGTTCCTTCAGTTATATATTGCAGCAACGTATCATAATGGGGCAGAAACTAGATGACAGTAGTGCGCTATCTAGTATTACAAGGTGACTCTTCATAAAGACAAGCACGAAGCCCCATGGCGCTAATATTGTATCGTCGGTTGACTTGTGTCTAACGTACATGCATGAATTGGTAGATAGCTCCTATTGGTTGACGGTGTTGATTGATTGATGGATGGTCAACCGCCTGTGAGTGTTGCCGCCAACTTATCCAGCTGGACGGTTCGTTTGTATACAAAATAACACAGCCTCAAAATTTATAATCCCCCTGCTGGCATGTATTTTTATCCTGCTCCCCCTCTCATGTCTGCTGCTTCTTATTCCAAGCAACACAATCCTCAAGCTTAACGCCACTGCCTCCAAAACAATCCAGTGCGCTGCCAATCGTCAGATCCACCTTCCCGCCGCTCAACTTCTTGACGAGCTCTAGGTCGTCTAGGTTGCGTCCCCCGCCGGCGTAGGTAACGGGTATGGAACACCATTCGGCCAGTTTCGTGACTAGCTTCTCGTCGATGCCCTTTTGCAGCCCCTCGTTGTCCGCGGCGTGGATGAGGAACTCGGAGCAGCAGGGTTGGAGGAGCGAGATCGAGTCTAAAGAAATCCAGCAGAACAATAAGCACGCTTTACATGACATTTGCTCTGTGTGAAGTGCCCGCAAAAGATAGGCCGGGGAAATATGGGTCTGTTTGTTTTGGCTTACCTTGATTCACCTCCATGTCCGTGAGAGTCTGCCACTTGTTCATGGCAACAAACCACTTGCTTTCATCGCCCGCTCCGACTTTCCGACAGCTGAGATCGATGACGAGCTTCTCCTTGTCGCCCCCCAGGGCCGCTAGCACCGAGTCCAAGCGCGGTTGGCTGAATTTTCCCTCGGGAAAGAGGAAGGACGTTATAATTACCTACTACGTTCGTCGGTTATTAGTTATAAACACGCCTTCATGGCACAGTGTCAGATAGATGATTCGTTCAATAACAACAATGGGAAACAAGACTCTAGTATCTATCGGGTGTATGATCAACCCCAGCTTCACCAGTAAAAATCCCCCCCCCCCCCCCCCCCCCCCCCCAAAAAAAAAAAAAAAAAAAAAAAAAAAAAACCGTAGACGCAAAAAATCAGACGACAAATGTGACAACATACCTTCTCAGCCCCGCTCTCCTCCACCCACTGCGTAGCATTAGAATCGTCAATCCCGCCGCCGACCTGGAGCGCCCCCGGCCACGCCCCCAACGCTTCCTTCGCGGCATCCTCGTTTCCAGGACCCAGCATGACGACGTGCGCGCCACCGAGGGAATTGTCGCGGTACAGGGATGCGAAGTAGCCCGCCGGGTGCGCGGAGACGTAGTTGGTTCGGAGGGCAGAGCTCGTGCTGTCCAAGGTCCCGCCTACTATCTGCTTGACCTGCCCGGCGTGCAGGTCTATGCAGGGGCGGAATTTCGTCATGGCTGATTGGGGACGCGGGGGGTGGGGGAATACTGGAAGTTACTAAGAGAACGGATGAGAAGCGGACGTGTTGAGTGGGAAGAAGAAGGCGAGCGCGTATTTTGAACTCTCCCTCTCTCCCTCTCTCTCGAAGCGGGTTTCTTGGAATTCTTCTTGGAAGTATTTTTCTCCACGAGAATTATGTTGCGAGTGACATCTTCACTTCGACTCTTGATGGCGGCGGGTAAGCCACCGAAGTTCCAATTGGCCGAATCAACATTTGGGTGGCCCGTGCATACAAGGCTGTGTCCACCTCTTTTTTTTTTTTTTTTTTTTTTTTTTTTTCAATTCTTCCACGGCGTCGACAAAAGCGAGCTTCGAATCCCGCCTCAAGCTCCTAAAACCCTTGGACGCATCCTGGCCAACGCAGACACAATGGCAGTCCTAGGCAAACGAAAATCCCGCTCTTCCGCCCTCGTGCCCCGCGGCAGCATCATTGACAGCGATCCCGCGAAGAAATCCAAGAAGCAAACACACGAACCAACTATCTCCTCGGAAGACTACGCAGCGTTCCTCCGGTCTCACTTCGAAGCCGAGTACGAGCCCCTGTCGAACGTCGTTGCCAACCGCGACCATGGAGAAGAGTCGGAGTCAGAAGGTCTCGGGGCCGGCTCAGGCTCGGAATGGGGTGGCCTCTCAGACGACGACCAAGGACCGCGCTCCGGCCAGGGGTGGGAGGACGTCGGTGATGACGACGACGATGAAGATGACTTGGATGACGAGGCACAGGGTATGCGCCCCCCTTCCTCCCCCGTAGCACTGTCCTTTGTCCGAAAGAGAAGCGAAGAAATTCACGGGCGGTTGCAAAAGGCGGGAGAGCAAGCGGCACACAACCCCCCCTTCCTAAGGGCGCAAGTACCCTGCGCGCGCCGATGGGTACTCCCGCTGCTGCCAGCAGCGCCAACACATCTACAATTACCACGGCTCGCTGATGGAAACAAGCTGACCCTTTCGCTTCCCCCCGTTCTCCCACAGAGATCCAAATAGTAGACCACTCCTCCTCCTCCTCCACCCCCCTCTCTGCGGGCCAAATGTCGAAACGCGACCGACGGCGCTTCCTCTCTTCAGTCGCCCCGTCCCTCTCCGCAAGGGCTCCCTTACCTCCGGCCCCCCCCCTCCTCCTCCTCCTTCGCCCCGAAGGAGGAAAAGAAGAAGAAGAAGAAGAAGCAGACACGGAAACAGCATCCTCCCTCCTCAAAAAAGACCTGGAGCTCTCCCGCCTCCTCGGCGAATCCCACCTCTTCTCCTCCCTAAACACGCACACCTCCACGGGAGCATCCCTCCCCTTCTCCGACCGCCGCGCAAGGCTGGCGGCAACAGACCTGCGGATCCGAGCTCTCGGGTCCAGGAGAACGCTCGTAGGTCACCAGGGGCAGAAGAAAATGCCCCTCGCGCAGCGCAGAGGCATCGTGCAGAAAGCTGGCGAAAGGGAAACGAAGAGGAGAAGGGAGGCGAGGGAGAACGGTATCGTTCTCGAGCGCCCTGGGGGTGCTGGTGCTGGTGGCACTATTGGGGTAGGAGCGAAAGACAAGAGACGCAAGCCCAAGACAGAGGTTGCTGTTGACATGCCTTCAGTTGGTCGCATGCGCGGTGCAGAGTTGAAACTGAGCAAGAAGGATATAAGGGAGGTGGAAGGTGATGCTGGTCGTCGGATACGTAGTACGGGTAGAGCCGGAAGGAAGAAAAGGCGCTAAGCAGCAGAATCATGATTATCGAAGCATCCCTCCTAGGTTTTAAGAACATTCAATTTTGCCGGATTCTCATGTAAAATTGTGCCGTGCATAAGATCAACCTCCATGTTTGTAAAGCTATTGAGACATCAAGCAGAGTGATGGTCATTACATATGACCAAGATATTGAAAATCACAGATGACATGGGCAATATCAAGTGACCATGATGTGTGGTGGGTATTGAGTTGTCAAGTATAAGCATTTCCGCTTTCTTTCAGGTTTGGTCGACATAGCCAATCTAAACCCTACATCCTCTCACCGCACAGCGACGAAGCTCTTCATGTTTCCCATTTCCGTGGTATCTCAAGCAAAGCCGTCACTTATATACACATCTTCTCGTCCTTCTTCGAGGTGACACATCTGCTGCCGCTGGCCCCTTCCTACCAGTCCCCATCAGATAGGAAGCCCCCAGTCTATGTTTTATGGGGTCATGAAGGAACAGGGAAAAAATATGACAAGAGAAAAAAAGGTGTGGCATAAATAACAATGCCCCGTCATGTTCTTTTGACAATGCATGAGGATAAGAAATAAAGTGCCCTCCTAGCCTCGAAACGCCGAGGCTAAAAACCCATAACATAAACATCCTGACCCCAGGCCAAGGGGTTCAGTGGAAGCGAAAAAGATTCACATGAAAATCATATGAAAGCCAGAAAGATGTTTCCATCGAGACCGTTGTCATTCCACAACCCGTTAAAAAAGAAAAAAAAAAAGACGAGATGCCAGAAGCACATAAAACAGAATCGAAATCAAGCGAAAATTAGACCCCTTTGGCAATGCAAGACTGGCATGAAATGTTGGCAAGACAGTAGTGAATCACCTTTGAAATATCAGACCATGGCCCCAGCGCCTATTGGTTGAGGTGTACTCATCGTCATGGGCATGCTGAGGGTCTGCAAGCTGTTAAAGGTTGGGTGGCTTATCGCACCAGAGGTGGGAAGCCCGACGTTGCTCGATGGGGGCGTGCCGTTGGCAACGGCGTTGAGGGATGCAGGCACGTAGCTGTGCTCCGAGTTTGGAGAGGCTTCTCCGAGAGATCCAAGCTGATCCTCGCCAGAGTACTCCTCTTCATCCTCACCCGACAGCTGAATGTTGCCCTCGGTACCATCTTCGCGACCGTGTGTTCGCTTGTGCCTACAAGGTCAATCGTTGTCAGTGACTCGTTGCTTTAGACACCAACGGTAGAGTATAGCTCTTTACAGCCAGGGCGATGTTGTGGTGTGACTGGGAGGGTGATGGGGACCATCTCTCATCACACGCAACGTCGCCTTGGTCGTGTCAACTAGGGAGCCCGAGAAGGGTGCTAGTTGATGAATGGAAGCAAAGATGAACAAGGAAAAGGATAGGGCATACTGTGCTAGATTGTCCGACCTGGAGAAGGCCTTGCTACAATAAGGGCAAATATAAGGTCTTTCCTGTGTATGTGTCCTCACGTGTCTGGATTTTATGGTCAGATACATGCCGGTGTTTTATAGTTGTTTACAAATGAAAATGTTGGTTGGTCTTACCGCTTCAGGTGCTCTAAGCGCTTGAAGAGACGGCCACACGTGGGAATGGGACAAGAGTGGGACTTTTGAGGATAGGGGCCGAGCTCCATGACGGTGGCAGAGCGGGCACGGCGGACGACACCAGGACCCTCCATGGCTCGCCTCTGGCTTTCCGATATGCCGTTTTCACCAAGAGGCTCCGTCGGGATTGAAGGGAATTCCTGGGCTTGCAATGCCATCGGGTTAAGGGCAGGGCTGCCTTCCACAGCCGACAAGGGAGTTCCGTGTCGTGACATGTTCTCAAGCATCTCCTTATGCTGCTGGCTGGTCATTGACATGCCAGACGCACTGTAGGTGAGACCGGGAGGCGAGTTGTCCGCAGACTCGTCACCTTCGGCCACGGGACCGACAGTAGTGACAGACACAGATCGGCGGAGATCTGACGGTCGGTTCACCTGGCCAGCAGCTGTCGCGGTTGCAGTGGCGGTGGCAGCCGCAATAGCCGACATCGAGGGCGGGATGGATGATCGCCGTCTTCTCTGTTTATAGGTCGGCGAACCTTCAATTACAGAGTAGACGTTGTTGGTACCGTATCCCCGCGAGAACTGGGATCCCGCGAGGTTCGAGGGGGGAAGCTGCATCATACCGCTGAGAGCCGGATTGCTGAGGTGATCGGGGATGGCCGAGTAAAGACCGGTCTCCTCGTTCGCAATGTAGGCGGGCTCCGCTCCAAGGGCTAGCGCCTGTTGGGGAGGGGTGATGGGCTCGAAGGAAATTCCCCTGTTGCTGTAGTCTTCATAATGAGAGGAGACAAAAGAAGGGGCGGGAGAGTACTCCAGACCATACGCAGGCATAGATGAGTGACGCTGGTGCGTCTGGGATATCGGTACACCGTTCTGGTTGTACTGAACGCGCCCTTGACCACCTTGACCTCCATTATTGTAGTCGGGCTCACGCTTCACTACTGGCTGCTGAGCCATAGTGGTCGGGGGCATTCCCATCGTCCCGTACTGTACCATTGCGTCCATCCCATCCGCTAAAGGGGCCATCGACTGAGGCATCATTTGCGGGGGAGGCATGGCGTCGATCGTTCGCATGTCGGGCGACGGCGCCTGGGGTTGAGAAAAAGACACTTGTTGTGCGCTGAATGAAGAAGAATTCGCTTGCTGGGCCTTGGTTAGTTGCTCGTAAAGAGATTGCGATGAATCGTACTGAAACGAAAGAGCAGGTTCATTGACGGCAACAGTAGTGGCTTCCTGGCCCATCTTCTCCCTCTTCAGATCCCGTTCCAGGGCATCGAGAAAGAGACGGTCATGAGGCACGCTATACCAGTAGAACACCTTCTGCTTCTTTTGGGTCCTGATGCAGTTGTTCTTATAGAGGAAGTCGAGGAATGGACTCTTGGGCTCTTCAAGGGAGGCATCGGTTCCCGACTTCAGATTTCGCAGGTCTGAAAAGATACCCTCCTCGAACTTCTTCGAGTTCTTGACTGGTCGGCCGAAGGCCTGGAACCTGAACGATAGGCATCGCACAATATCCGTACCAGAGATGTGAAAGAGGTTGTTCCATAGCACACAAGACACATATTCACCAGTTGGTAGCAAAAACCTCCTAATGTACTGATCGTGTTGCCAGTCGACAGGCGCAGAAATGAGAAAGTATTTCACTACAAAAAGAGAAAGTTTAACAGGTTAGTGGCGATTGAATGCATGTGACAAAAAGGGGGATGGGAAGCAACATACGATTGTCGACTTGTTGCAGTGCAACCTGAGCATCATGTGGTAGAGCTTGTTGAGCTTCAGTGCTCAACATGAAGGTCTCGGGCTTCTGTTGCGCGGCCATTGCTGCATGCTGCGATGAGTACATCGCAGAGTTCGCAATGTCGAGGGGGGTTGCCGAGGGGCTGTTCGCAGGTCCTGCGGTGTCGGTCCCGAGAAGTGAATATGCTGTAGACAATGCCTCGAGGCAGCAGTGAGGTATAGTGTGGTGTCGCGAAAGGGGAGGTGTGCGAGCGCGACACTCAATTGCCACACACAACAGCAATTACAGCAAAAAAATAAAATAAAAAATAAGACTAGACGTTGATGGACGTGAACTAATCAAGGAAATAGTTGAGTGCAAACGACGGTTGAGAGACTGGTCTCGGACGATAGAGCTATGATGATGGTGTTGGAGGACCTGAGCCGCCAGTAATCGAAGCTGTCGCAGAAAAAGGCGCTGCCTGTAGGAAATTGGATGTTTTGGTTATTTCTTTTGGTGTCGTTAACGAGTCGAGTCCAGCCCGGGTCAGTGTGTAGAGAAATAGCGGCTTCCTAAATGCCTCAAGCGATAGGTCGGCGCTGCTAGTGGACCGTTGCCGTGTTCGTGGAATTCCCAAATAGCGTTCCAAAACCCGCGTAAAATGGTCTGAGGACAGTTCCCGCCCGTATTGAGTGGCAAGCAGCAGGGCAGCAGCTTGATCCGAAAAAGGGGGGAAGGTTCTAGCGGGAGTACTGCAGAGGGTACTGTAGTGGACAGGAAACAGTCGATCGAATTGCGACGGTGAAAAGATTAAAATGTTTATCGAAACGAAAACGCGATGTCAAAACAAAAAAGAAAGAGGCGAAGATCGTTGATGGCAAAGTGTGCGACGAGCAGCGTCTGATGAGCCTTGGGGTGGTGGATAAGAAGGGATGGATGGGAGAGAGACGAGGAGCAGAAATGGGGGTGGAAGGGGATCTCTTGTCTTGTGCGTGTTGTGTAAGTGCGGTGCGGTTCCCGAATGGGGAAAAGGGGATATAATCTTCTGTGGGGGGGGTGGGAGAAAGTATCTTGGGTATCCTCCAGCGACACACACAAACACTCGCTCACTCTAAAGGGAAAAAAAGAGAGGAGGGGGGAAAATCGAAAAAGAGTTTTTGAAGAGAGATTTCAAAAGAGTTTTAGAAACTAGGGGGGAAGGGGGGCGGTAGCTGGGGTTTAATCATTTCTCTTGCGCCCTCCGCTCTTTCCTTCTCTTTCTCGTCCGGCCGGGCTTTTTGGGGTGCGTGGTACACGGTATGGGTACCTTGTGGGAAAAGCTGTGGACTGAGTGGATGAAATGGTGGCCAGCGCGGACGTCGCTAGGTGATGAGTGGTAGGTGTGGGTACTTTGGATGGGCAGCGGATGGACGGGGAAAGGGCACTTGGCTAGGGGAGCGAGTGCTTTTTTTTTTTAGGGGGGGGAGGAGGGGAACAGGAAAGAAGGGAAGACCAGTAGGTACAGTACATCCATCCATAGTGACTTGCCATGATCAATCCCTTCCATCAGCGATGGCCCCCTTGATAGGCATACTCCCAGGGCTCCACTACTCCGTGCTTTCCCTAGGCCACTTGTCGACGAAAGGAAGGAAAAGCCAGGCCCTTATGCCCATGTTACAACCCTTGTCGTTGACGAATGGGTCATATACAGGGAAGTCTATTGGCCCGGTGCCACAATTCTTTTACCCTTTTCTCTCTCAGTATGGTTACTTCCCTTATCCTCTCGCCTTGCACGGCCATCCTCCGTCGACCGGAGCTATTGGGTCTCTGCGGTACCTGCGTCCAAGCGCGTATGTGGTGGCAGTACCAAGTATTCTACAGTATCCCCTCCACGGTCACTTCTGAGGGCGTGCACGAATAATTGAAAAACAGTGGCACCAAAGATTGGCACTCAAACCAGTCCAGGGCAATGACCACGCAGCATGTTCCATTCAGGGGTATTGAAATCACTTCATATCAGACTCGCTGAGTGATGAATATGGAGTTGTGTGTCATGCGAAGACTCACTGTTAGATAGAAACCTGTTCATGGCCATGAGATACAAGATTATGTAGTAGTGCTAGCATTGTAGTCTTTTCTCCATCGCTCGGGCCGTTGCCTTTTGCAAGCATCAGATTACCTATTCAATTTATCATTATTATTATTATTCTGCGTCTTTGTGCAAGGGAGCTCGCACTGTCGAACAGCCTAGCCCATGAGAACTAGACTTCATCTTCGAAATAGGTAGTTGCGGAGCTAAATATCAAGAGAGAGATAGAGCTATATAAGAGGATATTAAATCCAGTTCTCTCATCTTCACGAAATTGATTCACCACTTGCGGACAGTCCGTACTGTGCATCCCTTGGAGTGTGGAAGGGCAGCGTGAGGTAAGGGGAGAAAGAATGGCTCCAAAAATGTCTTGCAAAGTGACAACGACCGCAGACAGCCGCTCGGCGAAAAAGAACATTAAATCCACACTTGCTAGGTGATTGGATGCTGTAGGCTTGGACGTTTATGCTTAAGATGTGTATTCGCCATGTGTGGTTGAGAAGCCACAACATCTAGGCGTATCGTGTGGATACCGCCGTTTTTGCCTCCCGATCCCTCAACTAAGTCCTGCTGATGGGCCCTCGAAACTGGTCTTCCCTAGGCGCTCTCGCTGCTTTCTCGTTTCCATGTTGTCCAGCTTTTTCCGTACCCTTGAAGACACATACGAGTACCATGTCCGGAGCCTTGACGAAATGCAATGCACTACGCGGAGAAGACGGACCTCGCAAATTGGTAAACTGGGAAACGCCTCAAAGCGCAACAGATCCCTGACAGCCAGTTGATTACACACTGTCCCAGCACTGTCTGTCTCGATTGTCTTATTCAAGCTTGCCACCATTTTTGGCATGTATCTAGACTATAGGCACCCTAGTCTACTCGTGTTCAACCGTGCCTCGTACCCATACAGCCTACCATTAATGCGCGTTTACGTATTTCTCTAGGCAATGGCTCCACTGCTCAAGAACTTCTGTGTCTCGTTAAGTTTCTCTTGCGAATCTTTCGGTCTAGAATTAGAGTTCAGTGTCATACCTTTGCCATGTATGTCATCCATAGTATTAAAGCCACCTGCATCAGTACGGGATACGCATCGTGATGCCTAATTATTCCCTTCACTGATGTTTTGCCTCGACCATCTTTCAGCGAGAGGGAAATGCAGACAAAAAAAAATTACTAAAACGTCGGGTCTTTTGATATCAAAATCAAGTGGCAGCCTGTGCAGGCAAGCTATTCCCTGACGGGATCTATGAGCGAGCATTCAGGGCCTCTCGGACCTCTTGAATGGCAGATGGTCAGAGCACCATGTCCAAAGCGTCCATCTGCGCCGTGCGTCAGATCTGCCTGGCGATGCTCTCGCAAGACTAGAGCTAGCATCCGTAGAAAATACACGGTTTGTTTACATACTTTACTAGTCCGTGTGCGTAGCATGTGTTCATCATAGGGTGTGTGTAACCGTTGCCTCTGTCTCACGGATCCGAGAAGCTGGGAATCCAAGGGCAAGAGACTATGTACGGCAACATGCTAGTGACATCTCGCTGGGGGGAAGAGTGCGCTGTGCTTGTAAAGTCGGCTATGCTACAGAGGGCTATGGGCTGGGTTCGTGGGAAGGCTTCAATCTGTCAAGGAAGCGGATTGGTCATATTTCCCCTGCTTGTCTTAAATAGGCTACGCACAAAGCGATACTATATCCCTTTACAGCATATAATTTCCGCCTCCTTGCTGTTGCAGTGTGTAGTTATTTCTTAGCAGATAATACCGTGCCACCTCCCCGTTCAACTCTTGCGGGGGGATATTCGTATTCGAAATCTCTCCCTCAGCGTTCTTGGCCCGTGTTCCCTCGCGCAGCCTTCAACTTGATGTCTACTATGACTAGTGCTCCCATGGTGCAGCAAGGGCGGATATTTTCATCTGTCTGTATTCTTGCAAAAGACATCTTGGTAGCCGACTTGCTCGCTCCTTTGCAAACGAGGTTCACGAATCTGCGCTTGTCTTCTCCACTGACAAGCCTGGGCTGTATGAGTAGAAAGATCATGTGTATCTGTAGCTGGAGAAAACATTTCCCCTCGCATGTACCGATACAAGCATTCATATAGGAAAGCCAGTGTTGATCTGATATCTACCGCGTGTAAATACTACCGGACAGCCAAAAGCAGAGTGGGCTTCTGTCCACTTTTGGCCACCTCCACAGTGCGGAAGCAATTGGGTAAAAAAGTAATGTGCGGACATGGTTTGTTGGGGGGTAGAATAAAAAAATTTGTGCTTTTTTGTGAAAAAGCAGGTACGTACTATGTAAGCTGTGAGCGACCGGGGGCAGAAAACTGACAAGCAACTCCCTGTTAATGTGAAACGCAAGCTATTTTCTGAAGCATTGCGCCAGATTTTGGCGCTAGCCGTTTTCTCCTTGGGCAAAGCTGCCCATCGTTGCCTTTGGACCTTAACGACCCGAATTCAGCAAATCAACTGTGCAGGACAAACCGAACCATGCTTCTCCCAGCCATTCCTCACAAGCAACTTCGTGGCTCCTCTCCCTTTGCACCTTCCAAATGCTTGCGAGTGCTTCGTGACCATTCATCACGAAGTTGCAATCATGGCTGTGCAAGCACCTCGACGCGCAAGGGGGGGACAGGGGGACGGGGGGACGGGGGGACGGGGGGGACCAATAGCTCAACATGAACCGGTCTTGACCAACAATTCACCAACTCTGAAGAATTCCATGCAACCTTTTTGTATTTTCCAACTCTAAGTCGCAAGAAGCGGTGGAAAAAAAGAAAGAAAAAAGACAGATAGCCGTCAGGATCTGAAGCCGATTTTACTCGACTGCTCGAGTATCCATCAACAGAATGCCGGCATTTGCCCAGTCAATCCCGTCGACACGGCGAACACCATTTATTACTTCATTGACAATTATCGTAGTCTATTGAGATGAAAATAGTAGGTAAGGATGCACAAGATTAAGCATACTCAGGAGAGAGCATTGTATTACTGCAGCCAGGAAACTCTATCTCTCATATCCCGTACGCTATATGAGCCGAGCAGGCGAATAAATATTGACACCCCTAGCTGTTTACTAGAGCACCTGCTTCAAAAGACTCGCCACCTTTCCCACGACATAGGTTTTGAGATCTCGGCCTATACACACTCCGACAAAACAAAGCACACGTGGGACCTCTCGAGTAGTTTTCTTTTTCATCAGGGGTCGAGCAGAAGTGATGGCCATCCCCACCTGTCAAGGACCGTGTCGACAGCTCGACCCTCTGCAAGAAATCGTGGCCGTCACCGCAAGTGTTGTTTCGTGAAGCGCGAGTCACTCCGGCGAAATGTAGCCATGGGTTTGCTTTTATCTGTTCTTCGCCGTCGTCCGTCTCCAAGAATAACCATCCAACCAGAGACGACCATCATTAGGCCGAGGAATCGGGCTAGCGCTCTAGTAGTTACGGGAAGGCGGGGTACGAAGACTCACCTCTACCCGCTGCATCTTGACGGGCATTTCCTTCCTTTCGAGGCAGCTTGCAGAGCTGAAGAGGACTGCTTCCGTAGAGTGTGCGCTTGAAAGAGCAGGGGAGCTGGTTTGAAGTTCTGATGTTAACTCCCCCCAAACTTGAAACATCCAGCCTGCGTTCTTGTATCTGTGCCAGATCGTCCCGCTTTCCATGAACCATGTCCCGTTTTTTGGTACGCTCCACGGACAAGAGCCGACGACATCTCGAAGTTCATGATCCGATACTTCCCTATCGTCCTTCACTCGCTTTTACGCGGCAGAATAACATGCCAGTTTAATATAGAAGATAGGCTTGATGGTTTACACAGTAGTCATAATAACAGCCTACCTTCGCTCCTCGCTGACTTTGAAGTTTCGGCTTTGCATCGCAGCGTGGCCCCGCAAATTGTGATCTAGATGGATGAATGCAAAACTGAGCTAAGCTCCAATGATGATGCTATTTAGGGAAATTAGCTTGACTTTTGATTCCCTAGCCCCAGCGGCACGCTCCCCAATGATGACTGTGACAGCTAGGCGGTCGATTAATTATCTGATCCGCTGGCCGAACACAAGGCCTTCGAGCAGAAGACTTCACTTCCATTACCGTGCGCGACATGTGAGCAGTCCCTAGTGACATAATCCTTCTCAATTCACTAACAAAACAGTCACGAACGATGGCTTGGATGGCTTTATCCGTAAGGCGGTGTCTAGTAGGTTGTGGATTTGGCGGCGGGTGTGGGTACCAGATCGTGGGCGATGGCGCAAAATGCCATCCATCGTCTATAGTTATGCAACTTTGGGGAGGAGCTTGGAAGATTTCCAGTGTGCGCCTCTAGCGACGGGCAGCATAGGGCTCAAACGGTAGGGTGTGAGTTTAGGCTCGTTTCAAAGTGTGCGTTGTCCAAAATAGGATATTAAGCCACAGCGAAGGAGCCAACCACAGTCCCGAGGAGCTCTTGTCCCACTTGCGATACGCTTGCACCACGAACCAGGGGAGCTCCTCAGGACTTTGATTGGCTGCAACAGGTCAACTTTTCCCCTTTTCTGCCATTCATTCATTTTGCCCCACTTCCACCACGTCCAAGTACATGCACTCAACAGCGGGGCCCTCCTCTCTCCCACCCACACACCAGACATCACCAACGACGAGAAATTGGGGGTCTTGGTCATTTTGCAATGCCCATAAACGCTAGGTCAATTTTTTTTTGCTGAGCCAATCCTCCACATTAACTACTATTCAATCATTACCCATGTACATCTCGCAGTCCCTCTCACATGGATATCTTCGTCCCATCGTATTCCTGCAGTGTGGTGGAGGGCCTACCTGCAACCCAGCTTTAAACTATGCCGCTACACGGTCAACCCAGCGGCGCGCCTGTAACCCACGAATAGAATTAGGGTAAGGGTCAGACTGCTACATTTGTCGTCCCCTCGAGGAAATAATGAGTGCTTTTTAATTGCTATCATTACACCGAAAGGACCGGCTATCCCTTTGCAGACTCACCCGAGGGGTACGAACGTCACCAATGCTACATCTCAGCGAGCAGTGTTCGTGGCTCGACTCGGCTGCATGTGCGGCCCAGCCGCTCACGAGACCGCTTAGAGCCGCTGCCATATTCTACTTCATGTTGAGTCAAGGCCCAAACACCTTGCCGGGCCACAGAGCCGGGCAATTGTTCCTCTCATTAGTCATATGTCACAGGAGATGTTAGTCAGAATTGGAAGCTATGGCTAGGCTTCACTCAGCCAGTGCCATGATGGCTGCCTCATTATCAACACACTGCAGGACCACGAGGTTGACAAACCACTAGTGTCACACCTGCCACCCAAGGAATAACCACCGTGACTTCAGTTGTCAATCGACGTACGAGGGGACCACGGCGGGCCGTCCTACCTGCTCACTCCGTCGTCAAGAGCTTCGGAGGCGCCTGCCAAGTCGAAGATCCCCTTTCCGGACATCTGGGAAGAACTGCGAACCTAAAACAAGCTAGGAAGAAGCAGATCAGGAAAAGAGGCGAGCTTGCCCTGGAAGGTAGGCGAAGCTTTGCGGTATATCTTTCGCTGGCGATGTGGTGGATATGCAGTGAGACATGTCGACAGTTCCCAGCTAGCACAGGGTTGCCATGGACGCAACATCATGTACAGCACAGCCAGCAATCAAGTGACAAGCACAAGTACGGGTATGAATGTTTGTGAGGCCCATGGTGGTGTTGGAAGTGATATCAACCACGGTGCCTGCGTCTGTGCTCGTGCTCTTGCCAGTTCTGGTACTGGTGCAAAGCTGGTGTCGACTTGTTCCCCTTTCGGCGATAGTCTTCTCTGTACATGGCAAGATAGCTCGCCAGCTGCAATTAGCTGGGTACCCTTTTGTTGTCCATCTATGGATATACGAATATGGACAGGAAACAGGCTATACTCCTATTGGCGTACCTGACTCCTGCATGAAGATGAGGAACGGACCCCTATCTCCACCGCTGCTCACCGAATGCCACAGAATCAGGATTCAAGAGGGCTTAGTGGGAGCAGAACTGGGGAAAGGTAACGATACTACTACTACGTACTCATCAAAAAGACCCACTAATCCGGTAAAAACGAAATGTCCAATGTGAGACATCGACGCTGGTGTACACTAGTTGAATCGTCAAAGCGATTCCTATCTATTAGCATGATATTGAGATCTAGAAAGGCAGTATCCTAAGAATACCTCAGCGTAGGTTGCAGTTTATCCTCCATAGCGGGGAATAGATTTCAACGTTCAATGAAGCACAGTACACATACATAAGACAACCCAGCACTACGCAGACAACATCTACCACCATTCCTCGGGTAGCAGCAGTGACGTTTTGTCCGCAGTGGTTGTGCTGCTGCATAGTATCTATGGATGTATAGGCCAATGGTATGGTGTGGCCTAGCTTTACGGATCCGTGCTACATTATCTATAGTATTTTACGTATAAAGAAATCTATAGACACGGAGTGGAATTTAGCTAGTACACAGCCCAAAGCAGGTACGGGCAAGTGTAAGTGCAATCGCGATTTATCCTAGAGAGATAAAAAGGCACGAAATGTCATGCAGAAACCGAAACGAGCCCGGGCCTGGAGATGGACTTTTGCCAAGATATATGAAACGGCAAGGGGTTGTCACATCTTTTTCTAGAAGAAGGTGAAGCAGAGGGACGCTGCCCTGGTGCGTGCTGCATTATGTAACACGCCTATGCCTATGGGTGGTAGCGCCAACCTTGGTGGTCAACCTCAATGGACGACAGTAATAAACCTTGATCCTATCTAGCTCTCTTCCACAAAGATGGATCCCAGACTCCTCTGGACTTCGAGACGGGGCAAAGTCTAGATACAGCCCATCACGCAATCCATGCCTGCCTCTCTTGACTCTTCACACGCATCCATCCATGCGCTAGGAACTCGCCGGTTTGAAGTATATTGCCTGACCCCTTCTCGAACGCTTCCCCAGTCTGCGTCGACTCCACCCACCTCAAAACTGACCGTCTCAATCCCGGAACTTTCAAGCTGGGCGGCACACAGGCGCCGTGGCGGGGCATTAAAGTCGGGCACGGCTGGTAAAGACAGGTGAAGAAGGAACAAGCTCGGGGCAACGAAGGGACGAACTCCTTCCTGTTCAGCCTCAACACCTACAGCGCTTGCCACCAAGATACGAGGTAGACCCAAACTCGCGATTTCTTTATGTACTACTGTACTAGTACTACTGCCCGTGAGTATGTTTCCTGGCCTCAATCGCTGCATCCGAGACCAGCATCGCAACGCATTCGGTTCTCGAACTAGCCGAAGGAAGAAAGCCCAGGCGGCTGAAAATGTTCTACAGTGCGATGAAGAATACCATTTGTGTCGGCATCGAGAGCTCCACTCATGACCCCAAGAACAGGCCCCAGAAGGGAGTTGAGCGTGCCTGCCGAGTTTCTCCCATCCATACTGCTGTCTTTGTCATCCCCTTTTCAATTGGCTATAGCTCCCGATAGGTTAAAACACCTATGTAGATGCAGCTGAATGTTGGCACAACCACCAAAGGCGTCTCGTCACCAGAAATAATGAATATAATCCTCTTGGCACACAAAGCCTCTATCATTTGGCGGATCCCGTTACATCGTTCCTGGGTGCATACACTGTACGGCCATTGAAGTCTGCAAGTGCTTGGACTGCGGGTCCTTTCCCGTACTCGGCAACATACGAGAAGTACCAAGAACATGCTGAAACACTGACAGACGTGGTATCCTCGATTGCGAGTCTCCCCACGACCGTGACGAAAATCGCCTGCAGGTTCTGGCGTCCGTGCTACCTTACAAACGGTGGTACGCTGCGACCTGTCCACGGCCATCACAGAATGTGAGGACAACTATGGTTCCTGCGGCCAATTCACCCGTTTGGATACCAACCCAGCTACCTGGAATTCAAAATAGGTGTTAGGATCAACATGAACTGGCATCAATAAAGGAGAGAGCCCCCATGTGCACTACAGCTCGTCGCTCGAGATAGGTATCCTCTGTTCCGAGGCTCACCTACAGTACCGTATCCACGGCATCCAGCCGGTCCACCTTCCTTGCCCGGGACACTTGTCGGGGCTCACAGCACCGGCCAACTTCCTCCGAGAACCCAGGCCTTGTCGACCCACAGACCGAACCTCACCTGTCCCCTGCTACAGAAGCATACCAAGGGGTATCTTGTTTCAGAATGGCGATCATCTCTTGGTTACACCGCGGGGCCTGGCTTTGCTCCCCTGTATCTCAAAGGGTGTATGGAGGCATAATGGCCCATGACGGCATGGGGCGGGTTTGTGCGCATCCTTTCTGGCTGCTGTCGGCAAGGTCCCTGGATTGCCTCCTCGGCACCTAGCTTGTGGTGTTGCCCACCCAAGAAGGCCTTTGTCATGCCGGAGAGGGGTTATAGTTACTCACACGGACAAAATACACTCCTCTTCGATCTTTGTTGGGACGAGGTAGGGGCAAAATGGCGCCGGTCGGCAACTCATCCAAAAAAAGCATAGTGGCGATCATATCATGGGAGTAGCTGATATTACCGAACAACTATTCTGTTTGGTTCAGCAAGATATCTCATCCCGGCCTCTAAACGGGCTGGTCACTCGTCATCTAACGTCTTGGCTAATACTGCAGGCTTTCGTGGCCTACTTGGATTTGATACATCCCACAGTGCCCCTTTGTCTTTCTCTTTAACATGCATTGTGAGTATTGCCGGTTTGACGCTTTTAGCTTGCTGGCAAAGGTCGACGAGTTCCAAGGAAAGATAACACGACGAATTCACGCTCTGGACTAACTGGGGAACCGTAAATCCACGCTTAGAGCAGCAATATTTAAAATAGAAATACGGCATCACAAGTGTGCCCTAGCAGCACGTCCCAGGACATCGAAGTGTTTGCTTAAAGGATCTTCATATATGATCACCTGATCAGTTCCATTATTTCCCGGCAAGACCTCCTCCGCAAGGCTCAAGGTCGCCTCTTCCCAGCTAAGCAAGTGCTCAAACCCAGCAAAAGTGATGCACAGCATCGGCATAAAGAAGGTATGGGATGTACACGGACTTTGCCCGCGTTGAGACAACCACCGTGATCGAAACATGGTTTGCTCTTCTGCTATGCTATGGAATTTCCCTTTTGATTGGCAAGCAAGAAAACCTCCATGGAGGATGTGCACAGACGGTATAGATCCGGCATTGCTGGAGCATCAACTAGACGATTTGACTGCTAGTATTGCTGGGGCTATGTGGTAGTATTCTGCGGCGTTCACGTGTTATCGGGTTGTGACTTGCTCTCGATTGGTAGAGCGGGATGGGGAACTACCTATACTAATATGCGGGTATCTGGGATACTGCGGCGAGTTTGGAAGGTTCCGAGAGTTGGAACCTGAGCGGCATCTATATATCTCCAAGGGCGTCCTATAGTGTAGCCCGGAAGCCAACAGCGACGGATGGCACCGAGCCACAGAGGCTTTGAGCTTATATGCTATACTCGTGGGACAATCCGGACTATTTTCATGGGTTCCCCAAATTAGCAAACATGCCTGATATTCTGGACAGTTTCCTGTTGGCCCTGCTATTATGCTGTGTTACCAGCAGGAACCTTCCAGGAACCTTCTGGAGGACATGGCTCTTTACACACATGTTCCGGTTTCGAGCGTGTTCCCTGGCTATCAAGCTGTCACTGGGTGCATATTAGAAACAACCCGGTTTTTATGCCCTCCGTGGGTAAGGTAGGATCGAAGAGAGAGAGAGAGAGGGTATTTGTGGGGCTATAGTAATATCGAAAGTGACACTGACAACTCACGCAGCCTGGAGCGTGGGGAGACATGCAGACTCCCGAGTTGTTTGCAAGTTCTTGCATCAAGTTAGTTCAGGGTAAGCGAATGTTTACGGAAAAGAAGGCCACCCGACGGAATGCTTTCGGAAACTCGTTTAGCCATATTGAGTACTTATCTCATACTCCCCCAACTAGCGAGTCTATCCTCGCTCACATCTCGGACATGCTGTTGTTCACACTTCTTTCTTTGCCACGATCGCGATCTTTTGGCGGCCCCGGCGGAATCCGCATGAATTCATTCTATAGATGCGATTCCCTCTATCTGCTTTTCATACACAAGATCCTGACCGAGATCTTCGTGGCGGGGAGTGCAGACTGTTCTAAACACAGTGTTCGTCCGCAACGACGTGACGACGAGGGAGGGATTAACTAGCCGTTCTACTTTGTTCCTCATCATGTCACGTTGCTGCCGCCTAGCATGTAGTTAGACACTAGATACTAGGCAGCATGTCGTGTGTGCGCGTGCTTGTGTATTTACATGTGTATCAGCCACGCCGGGAAGACAGAAGTGCCACCACGATGGACTTGCAGTAGCGGCGATTCCGAATTTCCCTAGCAGCCATTGGAACTTTTTGTCGTTAGGTGGCAACTCGACGAAATGGGCACCACATGCCGCTTCCTATGTCATCTCGGGCCGCTGGTATACTTGCCGCGGCGGGAAACTACCCAGTTACATGCGGGACTCGCCCAATAGAAACTGGGTTCGCCGTTTTTAGCTAGGCTCCCCTGTCTACTACGATAGATACAGCCACTTGCTTTTGGATTTGTTCGAAGCTACAGCCCTCGATAGATAAAACCATGTTTCATACTCTTCCTCATTACACACAGTGCCCTCACCTCACTCCGGACTCGCTGGTAAGGACCTGGCTCCCCTCAATGGCTACTTTTGCAGCGTATGCATCTAGTTGCGCGCTCCCATCCCATCCCACCTTGCTCCCCGTACGACTTCCAGCTTTGGGACCCGTCCCTGGCCAGCCCACGTCGCACGCATGTAGTCTCTCCCGTTGGCACCTGTATTACCAAAAAAAAAAACACACAAGACCGCGCGGGCTCTCTTTGGCTGCTTCTCCGTCGCGATTTGGCCAGGCTAGATAGACTCCCACAAGCTCCGCCCGTGCTAACCACCATCGGGCCGTTTCCTGCGCTTCTGGTTGTGCTACCGAAGGCAAGTGATTTGCTTGGTCGGGGAAAACGGAGGGCTGGGAGGGGAAATAGAGGAAATCTACTGGAGTGTTTCTAAAGCCCGTTCCTGTAGTGAGACCATCCAACTTTGTTTTTTTTTTGTTTTTTTTTTTGTTTTTTTTTGGGGGGGCGGCTGGAGCTTATAAAGATAGTAGTCAGCCCGCCGCTAACGATCGCGGCAAGTGGACTTGCCGAGTGGCGTCTGTCTTGAAGGACCCTTGGAAAGGAACCTTCGAGTATCGATAGTTACCTGTTGGATTTGGTCTGCAAGAAGAATATATCACAGCAACCGAATGGTGTCTTTATTGGGACCAGCCAGCTGGAATATGGCTTCAGGGCATCTCAAAGCCTGGTCTGGCAAACACAATAACTAAACCATCGAGAAATTGAAGCGAGAGTTATCTGCCACGGCATGGATACATATATTCACACACACACGTACTGCGTAACTAGGCCGGTCAGGTCGACTGCGATTGGAAGTAAATGTTTGGAGGACTCGGACCGGACCACGTTCTTAAGACCTAGGGCTTGAAACTCTTGCGGCCTTGAAAGACATACCTCTTGGCGGACGGAGTATAGCATACAGTGTAAACAATATTTTGGCTTCGTCTGAACAGCTGCCTTCGTTGTTTAGAAATATGGGAGATGGGGTTGGGCACCGCTGCGTGTGCGGCCAACTCAGAGTTAGGGGAAACGCCCGAGGGAGAGCTCAGGGTGTGGGATGGTGGATAGTTACATGCTAGCTAACCGCCGGCAGCATAAGCTGGAAAGAGAGTAATCTAGGATTAAAATTTGCATGAATGCATATGCTACTTCTTACTAACTAATACCCTATCCGCAAAGATCCGTGTTCGTTCGGTTGTAGTCGACATGAACATGTTACTGCGGGGCTCGAAATTAAATGTTATAATTCGTGCACCAGCGGGGCTATATAGGATCAAGGCTAGCAGGCATATAGTACTATATTGGAAGGAGCTGCTAACTCACCCAAGGTCATTGTCGATTGCGCTTGGTTGATTGATCCTTCCAAACGATCCAAATACACGTTCCTATCAAAACCCGGCCATAGTCAACGTTAGCGGCTATCTACTCGCTCCAGTCAGTGCCTTTCTTCCTGTTCTTTGGCAACAAGCTCCTGCTACTCTATGTATTCTTGCCTCATTGGTAATTTCTCCGCAACTCATAGCATTCACTAAGCGCCTACTTCCATTCCCCTCCTAACTAACCAGTACGAAATTCCGAGAGACCTTTCTCGGCTTCCTTTCCTCAAGCTTCCGGGGCTTCACACTACCCTCCCTCCCCTCGCAACCGCTCGTCTCCCCTGCGAGGATCTTTCCCGATCTCATCCACAACAACTTGCCGTTTCTCTTTAACCCACAACAAACCACCCGCTACTATCTAGAGCAGCACGTGGTCTTCTCCAGACCTAGGGATCTCTGGTAGCTTGCTTGCCTTCGTCTCAGCTGCCTTAGTATCCTTAGCCGTCCGTACCTACCTTTCGGCGCCTTCGCCCAGTCTCTGAAACTTCTTAGCGCAACCTGCGCCACATAGCATATATTGCTCTCACAACTGTCTTCTACGCAAGTCATCGTCCTTCTTCCTGGGCGGAACAACTTGCTCCCCAGCAAGCTGTGTCTCTACTCGTTCATAACCAGGAGGGAACCCCGCCCTTTCGCCAGGTAAGTCTTTATTTCGTCCTTTTTCCATATTCCGGCACTATTGGCGGATGCCCCGATCGTCATCCCGGTAGCTTTTGAGTGGTCTGCACTTTCAATCTCTGAGCAAAGATTCGTCCGTCCTTCCGTCCAATGTCTCCCGTCATCGTCTCACATCGGTGCTCTTCAAGTGTTCCGACGATTTCGTCCGTTCTTGGACGGTGTAGACCTGAAATATCACACCTCAGGCATATTCCTTTCACTTTTAACTGGTATGTTTCTGCTCCCTATCACTGCTGCAAACATCTCGTTCTTTACAAGTTCTGCTTTTGGTCAGCAGATTTTTATGTCCACCCTGCCACTCTACTACTGCCTTTCCATAAACCTGACTATTTCGCCGGACGCTCTTTCACATCCAATTCGCGGAATCATGCACCTCACTACTTCGTCCTATTTCGTACCAATTCCGTCCCACAATTTTTACTGGATAGATTGCTATTAGTTGTAGCGCTGGGAACGTTCTGTCTACTGTAATTCTTATTTGGTTTAAGAACCTAGCCCTGGTTATATTCTCTTGCACTCATAAACCGGCTTATCTTGGGACTTATTTTTACTCAAGTACACCACGTTATCAACCACCTTTCTGCTTTCTTCTATTTCTTCGTCTTATCCTCAAAGACACACATGAATCGTCTGTATGGACCCTACGGCTGACATTCACGTCCTGAATCCCTGCAGCTAGAACACTTTGGCCCAATAGTAGCTAACAACGGGATCTTCCAAGCAAGAACACTTCATATATGCTAAACAAACTCTCAATCAAATGATAGGGGAATACTCGAAGTCGCCTACTCCGTCAAGTTCTGCTTCGCCAGAAGCCATGGGAAGCTCCTCCGGAAGCACACCCAGCAGTCTCAGGGGTGGTATACCTGCTGACAATCTACCGCCTCCAGGAAAGACCACCCCAGTCGTAGGGAAGATCGGACACCCTCATCAGGACGGAATAGGCATCTCTGTCACCGAAGGCCCCTCGAGTCCAGTCACTGAGCTTAGGCGTAAGGAAGGATACAGAATCGCGGGTCGCGGCGGTGTTTTAATGGGAAAATCCGAACACCGGGGGAGCCACCAAGTCCCATCGACTGGCACGAAGCCGAACGGCGAATGGACCCAGCACGGCGCGCATCAAAACGAGATGGGCCAGGCCTTGTCCTGGGTGGGTGGAAAAGACCATGGAGACGCCAGGACTGTGCGAAATCAGCAGCCTGGAGGAAGCCAGACAATATCACCGCCTTCATCTCCTCAGACGCAAGACTATGCATCCACAGATGAAGCTGGACATCAAAACAAGACCTACCAGAGCCCTTCCCCTAACCAAAGGACTGCATATGAAGCAGAAAAGAAGCCAGATTTCCCTCCTCGCAACCCAGCTTTTTCTGGTTCTCGACCTCCCCATGGTCCAAGCCCTCTTAAGAAGCAAGTGCGCCGAAGTGCCACATCGTCAACTTCGTCGGAAAGGAGCAGCGATGCAAATAACGAGCAGGGCCTGGTGAAACTCTCATCTGCAGCTGGCGTGGATCATTCCCAAAATGATAAAGAAACGAAAGCGCTCACTGCCACAACGTTCCATCCAGCTGGTAGCCTGGATAGGCCACCTCAGGACACAGAGATCTCCCCGGCTCCCAGGTTCAAGATCCCCATCTCTTCATTCGCCGAAAAGCGAGACTTCGCAACGGCAGTGTCTAGCGAGGAATATGAAAGAACCTCATCAGCCAAGAAGGCAAGACTTGCGCCTCCGACCGCTGAGACCTCTAGTTGGCAAGGCCTAGCCAAGGCAGCAATGTTGAAGCAGCAAAACGGCGAGCAGCATAACAGTGGTATCCCAAGGAAAGATGAAACCTACAGGTCACTTGGGCATCGCTCTAAAGAGGAGATGGTTGCTCCTCAACATGGAGGCTTCACCGCCAATGTCCCCGAAAACGTTGCCCCCCACGAATTTGGTGATGAAGAGTTTCGCCACCTGAGGCAGAGCTACACAAGGTTTCGAAACAAGGTAGACGCTGCATTTCGAAACAATCAGCAAGACGTGGATTCAATGAAAGAGCAAATCACAGTCCTCACCTCGCGAATGAACCAGGCAAACGTCATCCCAGCACGTCCTCCCCAGATGGCCATTCCAAAGGCACCCGTGGTTCGCCTGCCTGGAGGCACCAGCCCCGATCATTACACTGATCAAGACGTTCTAAACTTCCTCCACATGGCCAATTTCTCACGGGAGAAGGACCTCGCCATTCTCACACATCTTACAAACAGCGAGCGCATCCGCCAGTTCAGCATCGCCGCCGAAGATACCGAGGAGGTCAAGAAGTCCAAAGGCAAGAAGACGGCAGATAACACTCCCGAAACCCAGCACGTCCGCCACTCTCTCTTCTTTCTCGTTGGCGGCGGCCTGCTGCGCGGTCCTTTTCACCCTGTCTCTCGAAGCGCCGAGGACGACGAGAGCGAGGAAGAGAACGACGGCGATGCAACCAATGAGGAGGGTAGGGCGAGTGGCAAGGCAAAGCGCCAGGATGGCGAGGACCCGCAGAAAGAAAGCCAACTGGAGGAGATACTTCTCAAAGCTCCGGTTTGCTGGCTTCGCAACCAGATTAGGGGCTCGGATAGCCAAGACACCCCTCCCAACCATCCTCCCTACGTTGTCCATCTGGGCCAAGTGTTTTCGAGAACGGAGAAGACGGAGGGATGTCTCAACAAGGTCGAGTCCACCATGTACGATGTCTTTATTGGCCTCACTCCCGGGAAGCCTCTCTGGATGGCGTATCGCATTTTCGATACCGATCCCAGCGGTGTGATCCAGAAGTCGAGGACGACTGCTACGGCCGCCAACGTGGCCAAGGGCGTCGGGGTGATTGCTCCTCTGCCCAAGGTGATCAACATGCACCTCTGCGACATTGCCGACTGGCAAGATGCTGCTGAGCCCGTCCTCCGGAAGGTGCGGATGAAAGGCGAGACAAGATTCAACTACAAGGCCGCCGACCCCGAGCACAAGTCGTACAAGAGGCTTGTGATGATACGCGCCGAGGCGGCCAAGTTTACGAAGACAATAAACCAGGAGTGGGGAGGCAAGGGAGCTGGCAAGAGACCTGGCAAGGGACCTGGCAAAGGTAACGACAAGCAGACTGCCGAGAAGAAGGTAGCCCCCGATAGGGATTTGAAGGGAAATCTTCTAGGAAAGAAGTGGAAGGGAAGTGAGGGGAAGGACGCCGAGGCTGGGAAGAAGAGGCCTACTGATGAAGGTTCCAAGGGCGATGAGCTTGAAGACGATCGTGATGCCCAGCAAGATGACGCCGAGACGGTGGAGCCGCTCCTGGAAACCCTGGCCCCAGCCCAAGCTGAGAATACCGAACCTCAGCAGGCCCGGGTAGGGAATAGCCAGGCCCAGCAAGCACATACCGTGGAGACCCAAGCACAGAAACAGCTCCAGCCGCGCCCGGCGCAGCCACAGCAGACCAGGCCCCAGCAGGATCAAGCTCAGCAGCGAGTCAATAACCAAAAGGGCGAGCCTCGTACAGCGCAGCCTCAGCAGGCCAGGGACCACCAGCAGGAGCAGCTTCAGAAGAACCAGCCCCCGAAGGCCGAGCGCCAACAGAGCAATATCACGAAATTCTTCGCCCCCTGCTAACAGCCAGCCTCGGAAGAGCCCGGCCCTCCCTGGCGCCCAAGTCGGTGCTCGTACCTCCCAGAAAGTCGGCTCGCAGAACAAGGGCCGTGATGCTGAGACGAAGACTGCAGCGCATGAGCTCCAAGTAAAAACTCGAGAGACCATCCTTTTTTCTTTCTCCCTCGACTTGCTCGCGCGCCATCGCTAGATGCGCGAGTGCAGTACCTACATAATAGTTCCCCAGTAGGTAGGTGGCTAGATGGCTAGATAGCGGAAGCTTGCTTTATTGCGCAGGGCTCAGAATTATGGGCGAAAATACAAAAACACGGTAATAAATTTCACTGATTTCTTTTAAAAAAAGTAGCATGAAAAAAAAAAAAATTTGCGGTGATGAATGTGAGAAGTATTTAAATATAGATAAATAAGGGTTGAATTTGCGAAAAGACCGAGAGCTTGTGTTCTTCGGGCCCTGACGCGTCCGAGGCAGAAACACCTGTAACTTAGTATACGCACTTGGAATGCGGTTGGCTATCCACTTAGTTAACTTATTATATCCCGAAGTACCCACTCCTGGCTAGCCGATGCCGTTGTTCATGGTTCAGGAAAAGCAAAAGGCGGATGGAGAGTGCATACGCGGATTGAGGCGAAGGATTACGTCCACCTACCTCGAAGCATTTCCCTAATCTTCAGACCACTCTAGTCCTCCACGAGACGTCGCTAATTCTTGGCGTCGAAGAAAGCCACCCTGACAGGCAGCCCCGGCGTCCCCACAACTTCCGACTTGTGATACTGATTCTGCCAGTCCCCGCGACACTCAATCCTCTCGTACCTCTGGAGCAATCTGACTACTAACGATGCAAATCATGTCAGCACCGGGCAATACGTTCGGCAGAAGAAGGCTTCTTTCGAGGGAGTCACTTACGAACAAACATCATCTCCGTCTTCGCGAAGCCCAGCCCGACGCAAATCCTCGGTCCGCCATTAAACGGGACATATGTCCACGGCTTGGGCGCCCACCCATTTTCCCACCTGGCGGGTTCCCATACCCCCGGGTCTCCAAACTCTGCCACTCCCTTTCCCCCAGCAGCAGCAGCACCATACTCATCATATATATCCCACCGCCTCTGCATGGCGATGGTGGAATAAACCACACAGTCCCCCTCCAACACCGCGATTTCCTTTTCCTTCCCCCCGCCCTTTCCCTCCGGGGGCGAAAGCGTGGTGTCCGTCAGCGCAGTCCTCACGTTAAAAGGAACCGCGGGGTACATCCTCAACGTCTCGCTTATAGCCGCGTCCAACGGCTTCAGATCCTTCAGATTGGCATACGTTGGGCTTCCCTCCGGGCCAACGGAATCCAACACGCACTTGCGGAGACGGGAGTATACGTCCGGACGCTGGGAGAGATGGAAGTAGAGCCACGTGAGCGTGGCGGCGGTCGTGTCTCGTCCTGCGAGGAGGATGGACATGAGTTGATCTCTGATGACGCGTGGGTCGCGGGTTAGGCGGGAGAGGCGGAGGAGGAAGGAGTCTGCTATTGCGCTTGCTGTGGGTGGGGTAGAGGAGTATGGCGAGGATGAAGAAGAGCCTTGGGGTGGCAGGGAAAGAACTGTCTGGATGAACGGCTCGACGAAGGATTCGATTGTTTTGATAGATGCGTTGTATTCTTTGCGGGAGATGAGTTTTTCGAAGGGTCTATAAGCAGTCATGAGTGTCGATGGCCGTCATACGGAGCGCTACAGCTGGTAAAGAGTATAGAAGGGAGAACAGAACTTACGCTAGAACAGTCAAGAGCATCTGGATCCTCTGAACCTCGTTGAACGCCTTGGCGAACTTGTGCTCCGGACTATGAATCGGTGGAGTCAGCCATGCCATATGCCTTTCACCTCATTCCTTCGATAATTCCCCCAGGGCTGATATCTGGAGACTCACTTCTCCAAGCACCCCACCCCACGCCCCAAGAGATAATCCGTCGTAACATCCAGCGTCAACCTATAAAACAAATCCCCGACATCAACCTCCCATCCCCCATCCACCCCCGTCCCAGGCGTCAGCACATCGCCCCTCTCCATCTTCCTCAGAAGCAGTTCCGTCCAGCGATTGAAAACCACCAGATCCTCCACTCTTTCCTTCACAAACATGCCCCTGATCAACGCCCTGCTCTCCTTCCACATCTCCCCGTCGGTGGTAAAGATGCTGTCGCCTAAGAACGGGCGCCACAGGCGGTGAAAGTCTGGTCCTTTCCCGAAATCGCTGAATTTGGAGGTTAGGATTGTTTTGATGTGCGCCGGCTCCCGCGTGAGCACGAAGCGGTACCCTCGTCCGGGGAGAAGGGATATTTCCCGCACGTTTGGGGTCGAAGAAGGGGAAGTCGCGGAGCCGGGAGGATAGCTAAAGAGACCTTGGTGGAATTCTAGGAGTTGGTTGTTTGATTGGGCGCGGCCTGCTTTGAGGAACTTGCAGAAACCTGGTGTATTTTTTTGATGGTGTGTCAGTGTGGGTATAAGTGATTAGATGGGAAGGAATGAAACCATGGGCAGGTACGTTAGCAGAACCCGAGCACCAGGGGAAGGAAGGAAGGAGGGAAGGAATAAGCGAACCTGTGATAGGGTTCCCAGCCAACTTGGTCGCCCTTACTCCTCCTGTCCTCCTTATCCTCGCCTCCCTCGTAAAGTGAGCCGTGCCATATCCTATCGCCAGCAACGCCAGGATGCAGGCGAGAAACGCCGTCTTGCCCAGAAGCAAGTCCAGCATTCTCACTTTCTGTGGGTATCATACACCATCTAGTTTGGATGTTAGAGAGTATGTGGGTATTCGAAGGGTTACTGGTCTTCCTGGCCCGTTGAGAGAAAGTCCAAGCCGGTATTGTTCAATGGTATTTGTGTCGGCAACTAGCAACTATATGCTTGTGTGTGTTCCAAGAAAGAGACTATGGAGCCCTTGAAACAAGACTGAGAGAAGGGATAACTATATCTATCCTGGAATCAAAGGATCCATCTCGCCATATTCCTGTATGTATTGTCGAGGCACATGTTCATGTTGGGTCCGAAGCATTCCTTTCGCCCCTCCTTCTGGCCGGTAAGTATCTCGAGTGTGTATATCCATCCATACACATCGACGTACCATTACAGTGGCATTCAGGGGCCAGTGGGCGAGGACGCGAGCTTCCGTGGGGAGGAGAGGTATACACGGCAGCGGGTTGCAGTGCACCATCCACCAGGCGCATCAGGCGCATCAGCCGGTCCCCTTCGTCTCCTTCTTGTGCGACAGCGCTAATGCATTCTCTGGTCAATATTGCCTACCTAGGCTTCACAGGAGGAAAAGGCAAATCAAAAAGCACGACAATTCGACATTTTGACATTTGATCGAAAAAACTCCAATCCCCCGCATGGAACCTTGATGCCTAGCTCTCCCATTAATGCATGAGTCTAGCCCTACGACCCAATGAATTGCATAATTCCGGGGTGGAGGGAGGTCCGGAATGGAGCACGAGGTGGCAAATCCCGATGGTCAATACGTAGTTGGAGAGGGATGTGGTAGCTTGGCGGATAGCGGTGGTCGACTTCTTGTCATCGACACCACCCTCCTCCTGGAGGGGGAAGAAAGGACCAATCTGACGGCGTAGACGTAAGCTCGGACTCTTCAAGACTTTGCCAAAGGAAAAGCTCCCAAACCCAGACAGGAAATCCAAGAGACAGTCACATGGAGCCTTTTCATGCCGGCAGTTAAACAAAACGTGGCCACCAAAGTAACTGAGAGAATGATTGTCTATTCGGTTGGAAAGCAACAGTCCCCGAGCTCCGTGCTTGTTGACTTGGTGGCACAGAATCCTACATGGTATCAGGCTTGAAGCCAGAGACTGTCCACTTCCCCAGGTCCAATCTGATGGCATCTAGCACCGACATAACAGGACATTCATTCGTAGATCCGGTCAGACCTTAGTAGATACCAGGAACGATCCTGTACTTGACCATCTTCTTGTACTTCTCCCAGTCCTCCCCATACTTGTGGCGGCACTTCTCGTCGTCACGTCCATCTCGGTGGATGAGGAGGGAAGCAAAGTAAACAATGTAAAAGTATGTCACAAGCATGCCAAACCCCCTTGCGGCACCTTGGACTACCTCGCGCCCATCAGCCATGGTGAAATCGCCTGCCCCGCTCCCAGGGGAAAGTATCATGTATCCCGCCACGCCCGTGGGCAGACAGTATGGCCACGACTGTATCCAGTCGCCGAGGTAGTTGATGTGCCTCGCTACGCCCCACCAGCCCGTGACCAGCAGCTTAGAGCCCGTCTTTGTCTGGATGTACTCGAGGTGCTTGACGCTCGGATCATCCGGGTTCGTCCGGAACGCGTTCTTTTGGCTGTTGGCCGACCGGAAGATGTAGAGGCCAATGCCCAGGAGGACACTGACGATGGCCAGCCCGACTGGCCCCAGGGAAATAGGGTAGACCGACAGGTACTTGGTCTGTATTGAGTAGATGAATGGGACCCACACGAGGTCGCCAAACGAGAGCATGAAGCCGAACCCATCTGTCGTGATGTCCATCGTGGTGAGAATGGCAGTCTCGTTGTACCAGCAGTCGAAAACGTATAGGGACTGAACAAAGGTGATGAAGACGATGCTGTCTGTCACGAAGCCGTACGTGCGGTACTGCTTAGCGACGAAGGCGCAATTGAATAGGAGCCAGCCTAAGAGACCCGGGCGCACCTCGCACCACTCCTTGAGATCAATTTCTCCCAAGAACGGCAACGTAATCCTGGGGTTCTTCTCCCTTCCCATGTAGTGGTCGTAGATCATGTTTCCGGTGCAGGCTCCGGGCACGAGCTCCCGGTTATCGGGGTTTCCTGGCTTCACAGAGAAGCTGCGGACGTAGCAGAAGATCGAGATGCTATATGCAATGCCGATGTTCGCGGTCAGTATTTGAAGGTAGTTGTCGGTGATGAAGGTCCAGACCGGGAACTCGGCTCCCTGGGCGATGGTGCCGGCGATGCAGAGGACGATGGTGGTTGCGCTCGAGGACATTGCTATTCGATGGCAACGAAGACTACGTCAGCAAAAGCCCTCCATTTTAGATTCTCAGAACACCGAGACCATTACAATGCACAGAGGCAAGAGGTGATGGGTTCGAGGCTTACAATTGAACCGGTACTTGAGCCTCCCTCCACAGCTAAGGACCGTTCCGTCCACCTCCTCGGCAGGCAGTATACGGTAGAGGATGGCACTCCAGAGGTAGTATGCAAGCACTCCCCCGGTGACCTTCCAGCTCGCAAGTCCCCATATGCCGTCGCCCGGCCATCCCACCTCCTGCTTGACGCGGTCGAGAGCCATGGTAGACGGGATTAACAACGACGGCGCTGGGCAGCCAGAAACATCATTGCAAACAAAGGTGAACACGTAGCAGAGCAGAGGCAGGCCGGCGGTGATCCCAAAGGCTCCGAGCGGGCCACCAAACTCATATTGGGGCTTCGACTGCTTCGATTTCGACGACATATTTCGGGCTTTGCGGTGGCTTTCGGTAGGCGTGTGGGCTGGAGGTAAGTACCAGTTTGGAGACGGGAGGAACTCGCCTCTTATAACGTCGAAATCTTGGAGCTGGTAGATGCAGTAAAGTCGATTGGTCCAGGTATCACCTGATTGTCCCTAGCCGGGTTTTCAAAATGCCGGTCGCGAGAGGGGACCTGTTTTGACCAGATGGGCCGCAAGATTCAACAATCGCGAAATGGAAGAGGACATGAACCGACACGGCAACCAAACATCCGGGCCCATGAGATCACCATAGAATGTGCCAAGCTCCTTTTCTCGACACGCTAATTGGCCCAAGCTTACCCACACCTCCCCACAGCAACCCGATGCGGCTACTTCCTTCCTATGCTGCAACCTTACTGGACCATTCATTTCTACAATTTTTACGGATTGCATCGATGTCAAACCGACAAAAGGGGAAATTTGAAATTGATAAATCCGGGGCACTCTTGACGCGTCACAGCCAAAACACAACATTTTCATTGAAAATTTGCATGTATATTCATATACCACCCATTGAGGATGATGATGTGGGAACTAATCTTCCCTCGTGTCCCATGCATTCAAGGTCCATGCTGACCTATCCATGGTAGAAAGAGAAGTAAAAAATGCAAAGCCGGTTGTTCCTTGAACCACCAACTCCGTCCCAATGCAGCTCCGCAGCCCACCGTCAAATGATCGAGTGAATGTGGTCCGGAGCCAGCCTAGGGTGTTGGGCACCAAGCAACAAGCAACCATCCCCTAACTACATGGTGAAACTCAAATACAAGAAGTGAAAAGGTCTGACTCCATTCCGGTGGACTGCAGAAGTATAAAAATGAAGGGCCTCCTAACTAATAGCGGAGGAACAACCTCGGGTATAAACCTAGACTATTGACCATCCCCCTCCTCGTCGAGTGCGCCAGCGTCGGCGGGACCCTTGGCTACCGACCAGGCCCCGCAGCCCAGCTTCCATTTACTAATTGGGCTGACTGTGGAAGCTGGCCAGAGTAGCGCAGAAATTGTTGCGGTTGTCAGAGTCGCTTGCAGCACTCTGGCCGTTGACCGTCAACATGCTGGTACTTGCCTTGGTGCTCAGTCCATATGTGTGGACGGTACTGGTTTCGAAGGAGACCATGTTCTCCTGGCAGCTTTCCGTGTCGAGGCAGTCCTGGCTGTAGTTATCAAAGAAGGAATAGAGGCCGCCTCCATAAAGGAAGACGTCACTCGAGTCCGTGACACGAAGACCCCAAGACCTAGTACATCCATCGCCACCGCTTGCGCAGCTAGTCGAGAAGTCGGGATCTGAGAATGCAGACTGGACGGTGAACGGAGTAAGCGAGTTAGGGTTGCCCTGGTAGTATGGAGTCTCGGTCTGGATGGCGCCCATGAAGACGTTTCTGGCGTTGGAAATCTGGTAATTGAAGAGGACGTTGTGTTCAGATGCAGTGCCCCACATCCAGACTGGACCCTCCTGAGATTCGACAAGGATTCCACGACCATTGAAGATGTTGATCTGGTTGTGGTCACGGATGTCAAGTTCGTGGTCAGATGTCCATGACCAGACGTTCTCGAGGTAGACCGCAGCCTGCTCAGTGATGTGCAAGTGCATGAAGGAGCCGGTGCAGGCGGTCATAGTATCATCGGTTGTCTCAACGTCAGGGTTCTTAGAGCAGGTGTCTGATTGGAGCTGAGTACCAGCGCTTCCTCCAACACGGAAGTGAACATCCCAAAGACCATTGGAGCCAGCCGAGGTTTGACCCAGGTTCCACTGCATCAAGATAGCGCCGCCCTGAGCTCCCTGGGTCTCAAACATGAGGTCAGACATCTCGACAGCGCCAGTGTCGCCAGCGCTTCCAACCTTGAAGACAGGCTTGGGGCTGTTCATATCCTTGAAGCTCGAGTCACCACCAGCCAGGATCAGAGGAAGCATCTCGCCAGTGATCTTGATGTTGTTGGGGACGGTGATGGTGTCTGTGATGACATATGCACCATGGTCAAAGTAGACAACCTGGTCAGTGCCACTGTCGGCAACGCCATCTAAGATCGACTGAATGGCGGCAGTGTCATCGGTAGAGCCATCACCAGCGGCATTGGCAAAATCGTTGCTCTTGACGTGGACAAACTGGGACGCATCATATCCTTCATATTGGGGGCGGCTTTTGGTGAAGAACTTGTTGCCATCGCCGACAAGCGCAGTGGGGCGGGAGACAGAGCTACCTGAGCCTTGCTGGGTAGAAGCACTCTGGACGTCGTTGTAAACACGGCCTTGGGAGTAGAAGTCGACGGTGGAACCTCCGGCGAGAAGGGTCGAGGTGTCGGACTCGGAGGCAGCGAACTGAATAGCGACATCACTGCCGGAAAAATCACAGTTTTCCACAATGAGGGTGCCATTGGTCTCGGCAGAAGAAGTCTGGTAGGCAGTGCGAATACCAACTGGGGTTCCAGTGAAAGTGCTGTCGAGAACAATGACAGATCCAACGGCCTGGTTTGTAGGGCCTCCGTTGGACATGTCAACTCCAACGCCGCAGTTGTTGACCGAGATGTCTTGGATGGTCCAGAGCCAGTTCCAGTTCATGAAGATGGCAGTCTGGCAGTTGTTGAAGGTCAGGTTGCGAGTAGTGAACTGTTGGCTTCCAAAGAAAGCGCCATACTGGCCACCGTTGAACACGAGATCTGTCATGAAACCACCAGATCCATTGTCCATGAAAATGCCAAGCTGGACAGTATCAGCATCCGTAGACATCTCAAACCTGATGTTTTGAAGACTGGTGGCCTGGGCAACCTGCCAGTGGATTCCAGCACCCCTGCTGGCGGGCATTTCGGTGAGATCGATGACGAAGTTGCGGACCTGGCGAAAGAAGTTGTTTTGGTTGGTGAACCAGTTCGAGCCGTCGTCATTATACGGGTCGGCATCGATAACAGCCATGCCTTCAAAAGACGAGTCCGCCAATAGAGTTGGAGGGTCGGTGGCATCGCCAATCATCTGGGTGTAGTAGTACTGGACAAGAGGCGCCGAGACGCGGTAGGTACCAGGTGGGAAGTAGACGATGGCTGGGGAAGTGGTGGTCGAGTCGCAACCCTGTCCGCAACGCCCTCCGTCCGATATGGCGAGGTTGATAGCGTCGGTGCTGTCCGTAGCACCAGTGGAATCGGCACCATAGTCGTCGACAACATTGCGGAAAATCTTGTATGAATCTGGAGCGTCATTAAAAGCGGCCTGGCCAAGACGATCAACGTTGGCAACCCAGTACGAGCTGGCACGCTTCTCAATTGCCTGGGCTGGAGTTGGTGCGGCTAGAGCGGGTGCCAAAAGGCTCGAGGCCAGAAGGCTCGTGATGATGGTTCGAAGGCCCATCATGGTTGTCGTAAGATGAGATGAGATCCAGGCTAGCTAGTGTAGTGGTTTGCTCGTTTCGTTTCCTCCAGGGATAGTGAAAAAGATGAGTAGATAGCGGCGAGGTACTGTGTGGAGGGTATGGTCAGTTGTTGAACAGACCAAGCTCTAGAGACGAGATATATAAATTGTTCGTGCTCTTGGGTTTTGAAGATGCAATTTGTCTGAGCGACAGGGGCGAATGTGTGTATTATGGTTTGTGTTGATCAAGCGGAGGAAGCAGCATTCAGTATGACCTGTGCTATTCAAGGACTTGTGATTTTGGTGACAATAGCATTCAACTGTCCTTGTTAAGAGGGTGAGAGTAACCCAATATGAGTGCAGAGGTCATGAGTGGTTATGTGCTGGCAGATACAACATCCATTCATCTGCTATTCTCCAACAATGTGCAAGCGGGCTGAAGGTGGTGCCGCATAGACTTGTGAGCCCTCTACTGGAGAGCATTGTCAAAGGGTATTGCGTTGTCGTTGCGCGGCAGTTGAAGCATCTTCTTTGTTGGCCTGCGATGTTTCATTGAGAGGTGAGACAGGTGAGGGCAGAACCAAACATGTGGAAGTGCCTTGTGCTGACAGCCGCAGTCACAAAGAAGGGCACGAGTTTCTCTCAAGAATCTTCAACCGTGGGTTACAAAGACTACAGGGAAGGGAGGGTATGGTGATATGCTCGCAAGAGCTAGGTTGAATCCCGACTCGCGGGGAGGAGCACAAAGCCAGATCAAACCGAGACTTTGTTCCCAACGAAAGGAGCACCGAAGTTGGAGGAACTAGGTACCGGGTGGAGGGAAGGTAGAAGCAAAATATGGGGGTTCAACTCGACTTACAGTTTTTAGGTCAACTGACGAAAAGAAGGTATGAACAATCAGTTAGAGGATAGGCTGGTGTTGTGGATGCAGCACACACAAGTCAAAAAGGAGTGACAAGTTCTAAAGGAGGGTGAGAAGCAGGAAAGACACGAAAAGAATGTGTTGTAGGACCGGATTGGCAAGAATCCAAACTCCAATAGGCGGGAGGGTTGGGTAAGAGATGGAGGGTCAAGAAACGAGGAGAGATGGTTGAATATTAACAAACAAGACCGAAGCAGTGAAGGAAAGACAAGATACCGCGGGGCGGGTCTTATAAGTGAATTCGGTCGAAACTGGACAACCAGGTGAATGGTACGGAAGAATAGGGCAAGAGTTAACGGAGATGCAACTGCACTTTCGAATATATGCCCAGAGGTACCTTCTTCTGGCTCCCAAAACCCCTTATATGGAAGGTACTACCAACCTTGCTATCTTAACTATATATCCGCGGGTAAGTGGGTGTGAATTGCTCCTTCCTGAGCCCTGGATGGGTGGATGTACATCTGGTGAGTCGGGCACTTGCACATGTTTTCTTGCCTCCTGGAATCTAACGTAGTAAACCCCATCCAGATCATTCATCACACTCCGGCTCACAATCGTCAGTACCGCCGACATTTGCATGCATCTCCTTCATTTTGTGCCATCATGTCCACACATACTGCCCTGCTCCGAGCAACCCCTGTGCAGCCTGACCCACGGCCGAAGTAGCACCACCCATGTTCCCTCCTGGACGCTAGGACAGGGTTTCATGGCCATATCCGCCAGAGTGGGGCTGGTGTCCGACATTCATTTGACTCCAAGGGCTCCTGCCGCGCCACAGATTCGACTCTGATGTATCGTTTCTTTTTTGCTCGATGTGACGGCTTTGACGAAGGAAAAATATTGGCTGTGAGTTTCTTTTGAGTATAATGCCAAGACGGCCCTGTTGGTGTGGTGCGGAATGATGTGTCCGCCACCATTCATACCTCATCTTGTACCCCTGTCAACAAGCGCAAAAGAGCCTCTAGCTTCTCAGCAAGCCAAGCGAGAGGTGAACACGCAAGACCCGGGGAGGTGTGCCGAGGAGTCAAATGTGGGCGGGTAACAAATGGTCAAGAAGGAAGGAGGGGCAAATGCTCAAGTTTCAAACATAGACAAGGAATCCGAACGTGTTTAAGCATACCAAACGGGGAGAAACAACCCTCGCAAACCGAGAACAGGGTGTCAACAAACCTCAAGAACGACATCAGATGGAATATCTGCCAAAACTCTGAACCTACGAGGAAGCGAAACCCCCTCCCCCCAGGGTATCGAGGCTAATTGCTCTGGCAAATATTGATGGTTGTGGATTGAAACTGTGGAATGTCTCTTCCCTTCTACAACTACTAGCGCAAACGACGTTGTTGATTGATACTGCATGCTCTGTACTACCGACATGTGTACTGTATACGGGGTAGCTGCAGATAAAGCCTCCTTGAGGCACAGGGACAATTCCAGAAGAATGAAAGGAGCTAGTCTATAGATGCGGTGTTGTAACTTGTGGACTATCATAAAATGTATGAACAAACTTCTGTTCGTAGCCTATGCATCTTGTCGCCTGGCGCCTGCGTCAACAAGTATCGATAAGCCACCCACGGAGTGGCGCCTGTTAGCGTCACCTGGAGCCCGCTAGACAAGCCAAACGGCCGGCAATGGCGGATTTGGCTTGCAACAGCAGCTTTTGCTCCTGCCGCTATCCAAAGCACACATTCCCATGGTGAGTTTTCCAACATCATCAGAGACCCCTTCCTGGCTGCCAAGTAAAGATACAAATGGTTTCTACCATTGCTTACTCTAGACATGTCTGGGAGTGAGACTTGCTGCCGCCAGTGTCCCTCCCGCCTAAAACTCAAGCATTGTGGCAAGAACTTTGTGAGCGAGTCGTTCAGAGACCACTTTACGGACTAACAGTTCTTTCTTTTCTCTTCCCAGCATTGCCAGGCCAGCCAGGCTCGCCAGGGTGGATCACCACTCAACTCGATTCAACCTCTCGTAGCAGGTGCCATAAGGAGGTGAGTTGTGTTTCAAACCAAGCCAACATGGTGAGCTACTGTCGCAGGAGAAACGGCTTCATCGTCTCCTCTTTGGCTGGGCGGAGCGGAACTTTGGGTTTCAACTCGCTGGTACCTGCGTGGGATCCACTTGAGAACGACCACGGCACGACTGCGGCGTGGCATCCATTGGAAGGGGGGGCGGGCCATGTACAAACCTAGCGAGCGATTGACAAAATAAACCACAGAAAGTATCCACTTTTGGTAAAACTACCCCCTGGTTATGGGCGGAAATACTATTGGAAAGTATGAACACCTCCGGGGGCCCCTTTTGTCCTCCGCCTACCTAGATATACAGTAACCCAACTATTGACTGGAAACTGGGGAGGTCGCGACAGAATCCAACGGACTCAGCGCTTGATCTGATGAGTGTCTTCTATCGCCGGAATCCCTGAAGAAATATGGAAATTCTCTAACCCGCCAGCTACAAACAGTCATGAGAGCCGAATATTGAAAGCCAGCTTTTTAGCATACTGTACAGCTGCCCGACGAATGCACCCTGGTGCAGATATCATGGCGCCCACATGATGATGCTTACGGCGATCCCCCAGATTCTATGTCCCATGTCCTAAGCAACATCCCACACGTTGCAAACTTTTATCGCAGCTCAACCATAAAACACGTATATCCAGCGGGACTCTCGAGGTGTCTATATCGACGTACAATTGCCGAGCCGTCATATGTTTAATTGTAAGTGGCGGCATACAGTCTCATCTCTACCCTTCGCGGTGGGTAACGAAGACGTATCAGCTGCTGAGCCTTCTTTGGCGTGGCTTCACCTTAATGATAAGGAGCATCTTTTGGGGTGGGAAATTCATGCGACATACACCTACAGTATGTACGTCCCTACTTTTTTCTTTGTGGATCTTCGCTACCTACTGTATGTATTTTATTTCCAGACTTATCATCCACTCGAGGTGTCGACCGTACTACTGCATCAATGCGCTTGCTCCCCGGCGCACCCTCGCTGCAGGTACGCCTGCAGTTTCTTTCAACCACTGGCTGGGACGGAACCCAGGAAGCACTAGTACGGCAGTCGCTGCACTACAAAATATTTATCCTTCATGGCATCATCCAACTGCCTAATTCGAGCGGCGTTTCGAAACGTCCCATGCGACCCCTGCATGTCGGCAGACTCAACCGGGGCCACCCGTTTGCCTGCTTCACCCCAACATCAGACGCTCCGTGGACGGCTCAAGGGATATTCCAAGTAGAGCCCAAGAAACTCCCCTTTCGGACCCTTGCCGTCAATCCCCTCCCTTTTAAATTCATTTACTTTCGTTCATGCACACGTTGGGTTTCGATATGCCCACCACATCATCTTCAACTCACACTCTTGCTACTAGGTACTATACTTAGTCCAATAGCTGAGCATAGTAATTGCCACACATTTTAGAGCCTCATGCAAAGAAAGATCCCAATACCACGGAAAAGCCCGAAGCCTTTGCCGCGAGGAGGTTTGATCAAGCCTGACCAGATTTTTTGCTGCAAGTGGCGGGTCTGGTGCTCCCACACTCCCAGCCTAAACGATCACGGCCCCCAAGATTAACATGTGTGCGTACCGGCACTACTCAATTCTGACATACAGTAGCGTGTGTACCCCGAAGAGGCACGGGATCAGTATGCTCCCCCGTCCGCCTCTTGGATTTGAGTTGGTATTTGTCTAGTTAGTACCCTGCCACCACCGAGAGTGCTCCGAGTCGGCCCCGAAAGAAAAAAAATCTTCACATCATTACCAAGCTTCCTGTCGATTATCGCCAACATAAAAATAAAATAAAAAACAGCATCGCTCAGAGTAACGATATGTCGTAACGAGCAACTATGGTGGAAGTTAGTATGCTTTAGGCCTGTTGCGCGATGGATAGCAGGCTTGCACCACAAAACCCCAGTCTCGGCCCGATCTCACAAGCACCTGAACCCTTAGTAGTCCCACCCCATTTCTTCGAAAAGCCGGGGTCCATGAGGCGGAGGACAACACAGGGAAACGCCAGCGCTCACCTGGTCCATTTTTTCTCTAATGAAGAGTCGCTTGAGTTGTGGGGTGCATGCCAACTAGCAGGGACTCTTGGTCCGTGTGGGTGTCAAAATGCTACCGGAGGGGAATTCTACTAAAACACTGCGACATAGAAGCAGTGCAAATACTACTACTACTAACCTAGAGTGTGTATTTAATCTAGGAAACAGCGGAGCCTTTCGCCTGTGGCGGGTATGGCGATGTATATCCATCTACGCATTAGTATCCCCACGTTCAGGGGTTTTGATGTTGCTATCGTAGTACAAGTACAGTATTTTGTGCTCAGGTTCGCAATCACATGCGAACACCAACACCTACTAACTGATAGTACTGTAGCTCCTGTCAGAGATCATGATCACCGGCACACCCCTCGCCGGTGGCTAATGAACGACTTCGTCGGCCACGGCATCTTCTATCCTCCCCAGATTCCGGTGGTAGTTCCCATCGAATCGGCCAGAATAGGCCACCACGATGCATCTTTGATCTCATCTCTAGATGTGACGTGACATGCCAGTTCGTAATTCGAAGTTGGGATGAACTGCTCCTCGCTCCCCGTCGACAGGAAATCGGCCGTCAGACAGAGAGTACGACCGAAAGAGTATGGACAACCCCAGTTCTATACTCTGCAGCACTGCGGAAATCATAAAATCTAGGTATGCACAGCCCAGTTAACCCCAGTTCAAGAGTACGTTACCATAGACCAGGGCTTTTAATCGTGATTTCCGTCTGATGCTGGTATGTTGACGAATCCTTCCGAGTACTCAGTAGGTAGGCTAGGTAGGTTGGGGGTAAAAGGACATATGGAATCTGTCAAGATTTGGCCGCACAAGGAGGCTTGTTTCTCCCTGGACCTGCAGGAGACGGGATGTTAACAATGTATGCCTCTAGTCCTGGCGACACTACCAATCTGCCTTTCCATCTGGAATGGAATTATATCGGGGCCTTTCTACCCTAAAAGCTGTCCTTGTGGAGCCGCGTGTCTCTCCATTTCTCGGAGATATGTCCATATGGGAGACTTCGAATAGCTTGGGACCCATCGGAAATCCGTACCTCCAGGCTACAGCCACATGTGAGTCCAAGAAGTCAAGGACAGCACCTTACTATTCTGGATGAATATCTAGCAGAATGGTTTTGCCGGACACTGCTCCTCTTCGTTAAATATAGATCTAATTTACCGAGGAAGGACATGACGTTGTCTCATGTACGACAGGAAGCCAAGCTGGTCCCATACAAATTACGCCACATAGTCACGCAGACTGAGCAAGAGGAGCTTGGGAACTCAAATCAGGTGTTCACGAGAGAACCGAGACAACTGACATGCTGCAGCCATGTAATTTCTATGTATCCTGACTATGGGATTTCAGGACGGGTGACTTTTTCCGGGAACCACACTTTAATGTCAGATCCATCGTCTCGAGACACTCGCTGTGACTTATGAGAACAGGAGATGATAACATCTAGTGATATCCACTACAGTAGTAGGCATTCACTAATTACCAGACTGCTCGGAAACTCTTCCGGCCCCCGACGGATCACAAGATCGAAACTTTTGCAAGACGTACAGCTTGTCACGAGACTCAAATGCTATTAAATCCTACAGTTGACTTCGGGGACTGAAATCGCATCTCAATACCTTTCATTTCCCTCGAGTCGATTTGCCGGGAAGTTGACACGATGAACAGCATACTAGCTTGCTGCCTCCTGCAGTCTCTGTGTCACACAGTGGCTACTGCCACCAAGTCCAAGGAAGAGATTGGCATAATAATGTCTTGTGCCCGTGCCGCACCATGTACGACTGAAGACGTTAAAAATGGAGATACTAGTTCTCTCATATAGTGGAAGTCTTGTGTGCACTGAGCTGAAGTACGAAGAATAATACGATGGATGCTGTGATGGAAAGTGAAATTATTTTCCTCGACGTTGTGGATAAATGTGTACATTGAATTGAAAATTAGAAAAAGAAAAAAGAAAAAAAAGAAGAAAAAAAAACCCTCGAGGGTGTTATTAAACAAACCGAGCACTGTTGTCACCGTTGTATACTTTGAATGTTGAAAGAGGGGGGGGGGGAAATAAATCTCGGGACATTTGGGCTGGGACGGACTGCCGAGTCCTTGCCAGTCGAGGACTAGAATAAAGATGCAACCGAAGGCGAGCAGAGGCTTGTTAGGTGTTTTCGCATCTGGCTACCTTTACTTCTTCCCGACAACACTACCGAGGATGCATATAGCTTTTAGGTCTGTGAGAGATGGCATGCAACGACTTCCGACAGTGGGCCATTGAATATGAGCCATCTATCCCAAGGGAATGTTACGACATAGACGCCCGTTAATAAGCGACTCTCAAAAGTATTTTGAACAAATTCATCTCCGAGCAGTGTATTACTATATGAAACGGTTATTACGCAGGAAATAATGATACACCCACAAGAATTAGCACGCATAGTTAACTTATAGCGAGTTCGGTTGCACTTTAAAAATATATATTACTCGCCAATTCTATCTAGCTAAGCAAAGGCTAATACGCCCCGAGTCAATGCCCGGGCTTGGTCGCCATTGCATGTGTCTCGTCTATAGGGAAATATCTAATGAGGAGAAAATCGACAAAGGAAGACACATAGAGATATGAGTAGGTGGGGGGAAAGGAACAAAGAAAAACGGGGTACAAAAGAGGAATCTTGCTCGCTGAGATGGTTGAGGTGATGGTTGTTGCCTACCAGTGTAGGCAAAGGGGAACAAAGGCAAGAAATACAAGGAATGTGCCCAAAAAGCTCATATGCCAACTCCCTCTCTAAAAGCTCCGAGTAAATGCATACAAAACCATGTATAATGCCTCCGTCGGCATGATGGGTCTGATCAAGCCTGATTTGAAAACAAAAATAATATACTCCACCGATGCAATGAGTCCCGCGAGGGACGAGGGCTGCTGAAGCCCCATGAAAACCCCTAAATATGAATGCTAGTCCCACGTAGACTCCTGTTGTTTCGAGTCTTACACATAGGTGTGACACCCCGTTCTAGTTACTACAGCCTATACCATGCTCATGTATGCGGCTCGAAGTGTTGACCGAAAAAGGATTCGTGACCGTGGAGTGACTAACCAAGGGTCCTGGAACCAGCCCGTAATGTCCCAGTATCGTTCCAAAATATTACGATTACATGACGTGCCTCGGCATCGTCACGAAGCTTCGACCCACGGCGACGCGGTATTACATCCTAGATAAATGTCTGCTGATGTTCGCTAACGTCAAGTCCGGATGGCGCAACACTCTCCAATAAATCGATGCCGGGAATCTTCGCGCCGAAGTCCATAATGAGGATTTTAGGATCCTGGCCTGTGCTGACAATTCGCCTGTAGTCGGATCTTGCGGCAAGCACCCAACTATGATGCCATTTGGGAAAGTCAAGGAGAAGACGTCCAGTTTCAAGGTCCCAGACCTTGATGTCTTGGTCGTAGGAAGCAGATATCAACCTCCCACTTACACTGTCAATGTGTAGCGACCTGACCAAGCCCTCGTGTGCATGCATTTCATGCAAGCAGTCGCCGGTGTTGGCGTCCCAGACCCGAATCGTCTTATCGTTTCCGGCCGAGGCAATGTACTTGCCATCCTCCGAGAACTGGGAGCAGGCAAGTCCCTTGTTGTGTCCTAGGAATTCACGAACAACGTTTCCAGAGTCGATGTTCCAGAGTTTGACAAGAAAATCACCGCTGCAGCTAACGATCGTGTTCCCCCTGAGTTGAACAGCATTGACCGGGCCGGTGTGGCCGCGCAACTGTTTGATCAAAGTACCCGTTTCCCTGTCCCAAACACATATGCTTACATCCTTGGAGCAGGTCACAATGTGCTTGTCGTCGAAAACAACATCAAGAACTGCGGCATCGTGGTGAGCCAGTCGGCGTATCGGACGGTATCCGGAGCGCATGTTGTGGACTATGCACGTCGAGTCGGATGAGCCAGTCACAAGAATTCGATCATCATATTGCAAGCAGAGAACTGAGGCATGATGGTGGACCGGGAAGGACACAGCTGCGGGCATGGATGTAGCCACCTCAACTCCATCCCGTTGGGCACAATGCACCGGCTGGCCCGTTTCGTCTAGGAAAATGGAGTTCCTGTTCACAACATCTGGAGGCCCAATCACTAAGCGGCATTCGAAGGTGTGCATATCCCAAATTCGAATAGTCCTATCCCTGGAGCCGGTAATGATTTTAGACCTGCGAAGTAAGTTAGTCAAGGCCTAGAAGGGAGGTATTAGAACAGAGACATACTCATCAAATTGTACACAATAAATGCTGTCAGTATGACCGATCAGATGAGTTGGGACCACTTTGCCTTTCCTCCAGTTCTTGTCGAGCACTTCCCTGGCTTGGTATATCTGTTTCCAGTTGCTTTGGGGTCGCATAGAGGGTATTCCCAGCCCTACACCGGGCAGAGCAGGCGCACCCGTCGCATAGGTTGTCGCCATCTCTCTTAGAAATGAATCCCTCCACACATGCTGATTCCGGATCACGAAATTCCAGGAGCGGGACACCTCACCGGCGGCCAGGAGATTGTCGGCATCGAGCAGAGAACAGACCTGGATGGCAAGTTCGACGGGCAGGTCTGAGACGAAGTCGATCTTGACACTATCACTCTCCTCGTCGTCGGTCTCCGTGCCAGTTTCCGAGGCCGCCATATTGATGCCAATGCCGCTCTCCCTGTCCCCCTGAATACCAGAATCCATCAGTGGAAACTTAGGACCAGGCGCGGCCACGAAGAACTCCGTCTGTGCAGCAGCGGCAGAAGCCTTAGCAGCCGCCCCGGTGTGTCTTGGTATTATAGGGGGTTCTGTCCCGCTCCCGGGGACCGGGAAAGTGGGAGATGGGAGGGCTTCAAAGTTCGTCATGGTGCGGTGGAGATCACGGGAGTGGTGAATAAAGCTCGCTCTCTGTCGTAGCCTCTGCCATGAAGTTCCCGGTCGCGATTCGGTGTGAGAATAAGCATGCGAGTGGTCATGGCGAAGCCTATCTGTTGTGGTCTCGGCAGAACCACGGCGGCCGTGGAAATCCCTGTGAACGAACCCTTTTAGCGAGGCAGAAGCCCTCCGCACAATACTGCGTATAGCCCCCTTCCCATGGTGCTCTAGGTCAGTGGTTTCGCCGGAAGATGGACCGGCGTGGTCGTAGTTTTGGCGCATAGTGTTTTCGTTTAGCGAGAGAAGCATGGACTTGGGGCGCGGTCGCCATGGAAGGGAGAAGCTGCGGCCGCGGGCTAATGGAGGTTGGATGGTGGCAGGTTCGTTAACGGCGGCGGGTTCGTGGACGACACTCGAGTCGCCCACGGGGAAGATGCGCGGGGCCATGGCCATGTTTAAAGTGGGATGCTAATTCGGGTCTTGAGTGACTTTCGAGGGACGGATGGTCAGGAGGGCGAGGCGTGTGAGGTGTCGCGGAGTGCCCTGGGTCTGGGATCAGCAAATGGTGGTCTTTTCATGCTCGCTAACTCTTGCATCTGTAGGAAAAAGTTTCTGTTCTCCCTTGGTAACAGGCTTGCGTGCTTCCCGTGATTTCGGGCTTGGTCTGACTCGACGCTTGGAATTTTGTGGCTTATTTTGCCATCCCCTTTTCTGGGACCCAATAGGAGCATGGGGGCGGCGCGCAACGCCTAGATGATGGACTGTACTGTGCATGTGGCATTTCTGGAAGGGCTCACCAGCCGGTGGCGAAGCTATGAAAGGGGGCTAGGGTGCATGTGTGACTTACGATGACGGCACACCTTCTCACTGGCTTCTATGCGGCTTGCTAGAGCTCAGGACCAGGAGAAAGACGTTGGCAGAAAGTGGTTGCTTGGCAGCCAGGAGAAAGTTTTTTTTTTTTCCCTACCAATCAGGGGCGTCTGGGAAGGAGCGGTTGTGCGACTGGAAACGCGCTGATTGCAGCTGGTGTGGTTGTGCTTATAGAAACAACAAATTCATTGGCGCAATGGAATGGTTGGATGCGACAGAGGTAGCTGAGGGAGGCAATCTAGTAACTAATTGTTGGGCAAGATGAGGGTATATAGTGGGCAGCAAGACAGTCAGAGATGATTAAAAGACAAGGAGGGTATAAAAAAGAAAGGAGGAGGCGGTCTGCTGTGGTATGTATGTTGGTTGGTTGGCTGGTTGGTAGTTTGGATTTTTTTCAACAAGTTTGCAATGTGTTTTTCAAGTTGGGCAGATTCAAGTCCTAGCCAGTTTGGTGTTGTTGCAAGTCGATGACGGGGAACACGGTGTTGGTGTTTAGGACCGAAAACAGACCCAACTCTGGGGGGTTGCGAAGAGCTTTGTTCAACTTGTTGCCAACAATATTGCGGACGAGTGAGATATTTTGGGTCTCGAAAATCACAATCCGAGGCGAGCGTGGACGGGAAGCGGCCGCGATGGCGAAGATATGATTGTTAAGGAACCAATATTTTGGTTAATATGCATGGGAAGGGGGCACGAGACGTCAGTAGTAGCAGTAGGAGAAAAAAAAAGAAAACTGGGTAATGACAGTCAGGAACTCGTAGGCACAGAAAGACACGATGGGCAAACCGCCGCGACGGACGAGAGTGGTGGACGGCTTGGAATGAGTTGCAGAAAGAAGATGCAGGTGAACCGGTCATCTCCAAGAAGAAGGTCGAACGCGCCGCATGCACCAAGGGTTTTTCTTTTTTAAAAAAAATACTGCTAACGGTCAAGTCTCGTAAAGTCTGCGCCGAATGCTGCACCTCAGAGTAAAAAATGACACTTGAAACTTGGGGCATTGACTAGTGTTGATATGGGAGCAAGCCACACTCCCGTTGGAGATGGGTAGCCCCTGTCATATTTCTCTGTGGGAGACGAGGAAGGGCCAGAGCGCCTCATTCCTTCCCTTTGGCTATCGCGCCCCTCAGCCTGAGGCTGCCAAGGGAAGGCTCAGGGATAATTCAATTCCGGATGAACTGATCGTGCAATCCGCCTTTAAAATTACGGCTCCTGCAGTCTTGTGTACCTTTTAGACGTGGGTCAACCAATAAAGTCTCTTCATCTCTGTCGCATCAGCCCGTGCGGGAGCAATGTAAAAGCTGTACTGTGTAGAGTATTTATTAGAATCTACATCTGAACGGACTCGCTGCATCTGCCATGAGGCCCCTGCATCACCTCCCACTTCCCACGTCCAGATCAGGGATCCAAGATACATACAAACTAAGAAAGGGCAACCATTTCAATATGGGGAGCCTATGTTGAACACTTACGTTTGCGACTGGCATGGAGGATTGCGAAAGCAGCTGCATGCTATTCTCAGCCACCTGACGTTGTACAAGTGTTTTGCAGCATCTCGCCAAACCACGTTGAGCCTCTTGACCGCCACTCGTGTGCAGTCAAGGCAGTTTGGTCACACCCGGAACGCATTATGTTGGTTTTGAAGCAAGTTTTCCATTCCTCGGCCAGGGCTTGGGGTGGGAAGAACTTCCGCAACCCTGGATATAATACACTAGATATATCGACAATCATCAATCTAGGCAATCTCATTTTATGGTTGCCGTCGGATCCTAGGCAATAATTATTTCCCTTTTCCACTCACACGCTTCAACTATACCCTTCGACGCATATATGGGGGATAGATCAATATTGTGTGTAGCCCCGTACGCTGTTGGAGTGGAAAAGTGGTGCTCCCTGGGAACGGTGTTTATTGATGATGTTGTAGTTGTCTCCTTTTTCTTTTGCCAGATGGCAGAAATGCTGCCCTTTTATGAATTATGACCTATTTCGTATTACATAAGTTCCAAGCTACGATGCGCAAGTATTAATTACGCTTGTGGAACTTGTCCAAGCCTCTCAAGTTCTTGTAGAGATCGTCTCCGGCCCAACTAGGAGGGACTAATATCTAAAGTCAAGGATATGTACTGTATATTAGCATACCCCAGATATCTCAATATATGTGACGGATGAGATTAGACGTTGGGGATGCACGGACCACTACGATCAAAATGTTGCGCAGCAACGGCCCAGGCTTATCCGACCTTAGTCGGAAAATTCCTCCGGATGCTGAACTTGCTGGACAGGTCTTGGCATGGACTTCATACCGACACACAACTCGTTGTTGGGATCCAAATTCAGACCTCATTGTCTATTAGAACCCTATTGGTCCAAAAAGACTTATAGACACATACACATAGATCCACTGTTTCCATTACCCTGGCGCTAGAGATGGCGATTCAGCAGACAGCCTTCGGGCTGCCTCTCCCCTACCGCGTTTTTTTCCTCGTCATAGAGCCCATCTTAGCTCTCGTCGGCGCCGTATACGCCCATTTCCTCCAGCATGACTATCTCTCCATGACGCACTCGGCATCCTCATACCCGACATCGTCTCCGTTACCTACCGGAACCTCCGTTGCCCTTTCACAGCTCGGCAACTTGTATCTGCTGTTCACCCTCAACGAGGCACTCGTCCTCCGCTCGACCTCCGACCTTACCGTCTGGCGGACTCTTCTTTTCGGCCTTCTAGTAGCAGATTTTGGTCACCTGTGGTCGTTGCGGCAGTTGGGTAATCAGGTCTACTGGGACGTGATTAGTTGGGGTCCCATGGATCTGGGAAATGTTCCGGTTGTTTATCTTGGAGCCACCATGAGACTTGCTTTTCTTCTACGCGTTGGGCTGGGATCGGGGGAAACCTCTCCCAAGCCGAAGGCAAAGTGAAAAGGGACTGTAGCACGTCTCACGGCCACAGCTGGACTGGACTGTCGCTGTCATTAGAGGATGGCGCATCGGATGGTACTTTGACCGTTTTCCTCCATAGGCCCCGAACCCCACTTTTTATTTCCAATGGGTTTTCGAAGCGATGATATACCGAGCCCAGGCTCTAGTTCGGCCAACTATAATTTCCTCGTCTTGCATCTGCGCGGCTGCCACGATGTTTCACACATCCCGGTTTCCTGACTTCCGATCTCGGTTCAAGGGGCATCTTGTATCAGTACAGGACGAGAAGGTATCGGAAAGTTAAGAAAGGAACAAAAATATTTGTCCGGACAGAAAAGCCAAAGCCGCTTCCAACTTCCCCAAGAAATTTGCCTCAAGATCTAGGAATATCATCGCAAGACGTGGTTGTGGTGGTGAACGAGCTCTGTTTGGTGGAAAAATCGGCATTGTACCAGGCGGATTATCCGTCCGCCTTTCGATGGACCAATCCATTGTATCACCAGCGTTTTCTTCTACGGCATGCGCGGGGTCAACATATCTAGTGTGCGGGACACGGCATGCGCTGATGCACAACCCAACATCTCGTAGCGAGAATGATACAGACAGCCTTCCCCCAACAATGTTGCGAGCTACGCCTAACGGTTTCCTAATCCCACGAACCTGTCCGTCTTTACTGGTTGGGCCCGCCGGATAAAATCATGTATCATAAGTAGCGGATACATGGGTCGTTGGTGATTATACCCCTCATGATGTGCTGCTGCAAGGCTTCTCGCTCAGAGGGAGAGGTGGGGATTCTGAAGTTATGGCTTCCGTCTCGTTGTCAGAATGTAATAAATATTTGATCCCCTGGGTGCGATGTCCCAATTACTTTCTGCCTCCTGATTTTCCCATTTCTTGTTTCCTTGTTTTTGTTGTTCCCACCTTTAGTATCTACCAAGAAGAGCGTCATTGCCCATATCATAGTATTGTCGCATTCATATTATTACCATCCACAATGCCCTATCCCGAGCAATTCACTGGCTTTCAGGTCAATGGGCCTGATACCTGGCTCGATTTCCACAAGAATGAGTTCCAGGCCAAGCCATTTGGAGACTACGACGTGGACATCAAGATCGAGGCATGCGGTCTCTGTAGCAGTGACGTCCACACCATCAGTGGTGGATGGGGATCCCAGCACTACCCCCTCACCGTCGGGCACGGTAAGATATTTCGCTTCCGAGTCCAAAGTTCTACACTGTGCTGACAGTTGTGTCTAGAAATTGTTGGTACCGCCCTCAGGGTTGGCCCTAAGGTTACTTTGATCAAGCCCGGCCAGCGCGTTGGTGTTGGCGCTCAGTCCTATTCCTGCCTCGACTGTCGCCAATGCAACAGCGACAACGAAACATACTGCCGGAAGCAACTTGACACCTATGGGGCTAAGTGGCCCGATACCGGAATCATCTCCCAGGGTGGTTATTCTTCCCACGTCCGCACACATGAGCATTGGTAGGCTCCGATCACTTTCCTCGAAGACCACGCGCAAATTGCGCTTCATAACACACTATCCACTGATACATGATATAGGGTCTTCCCCATCCCCGATGGCCTCCCCAGCACATGCGCTGCTCCCATGCTTTGCGCCGGCCTCACTGCCTATAGCCCCCTCATCCGAAACGGCTGCGGTCCCGGAAAGAAGGTCGGCATTGTTGGTCTGGGAGGAATTGGTCACTTCGGCCTCATGTTCGCGAAGGCACTCGGCGCCGAGACTTGGGTCATCTCGCGCTCACACTCCAAGGAAGCTGACGCGAAGAAGATGGGCGCGGATGGCTTCCTGGCCACCCAGGACGAGGACTGGACCGAGGGCCATGCCATGACTTTCGACCTTATCGTCAACAGTGCCAATAGTGACGAGGGCTTCCCCCTCTCGGAATATCTGTCACTCCTGGATGTCCACGGAAAGTGGGTGTCAGTTGGTCTGCCCGAGGGCGACGGACTGAAGATCAGGAACCAGGATCTCATCGCCAATGGCTGCTTCATTGGATCTTCTCATCTTGGCTCAAGAAAAGAGGTTCTGGCCATGCTCCAGCTTGCTGCTGACAAGGGAATCATGACTTGGGTCGAGGAGGTGCCTATCAACGCCCAGAACCTAGCCAAGTCCCTCGAGAGGCTGCACAAGGGAGATATCAGGTATCGCTTCTGCATGGTGGGATACGATAAGGAGTTCAACGCATAAAAATGGCCTTGATCCACATCCCTATGCTACGCAACCTAATGTACACTACCTGAACAATATAACCAATAATTCAAAGGGACAGCCGGCTGCTTTTGTGCGACATTGTAATTAAGTTGATGCTGGACCCGCGGGGGGCGTGCTCTATATTGGCCACGAGGAACAACATGGGTGGACGATCTTATGCGCTGGCACACGCAGGACTGTAGGGCTGAGGAGTGGGACAGCTGAAAATCCAACTCTGGGACTCGGGATTCAAAATACTAAGAATATCTCACAAAGTCGAGACGTTGGATCAATAAGGTGCTAGTACACTTGGAAATGGTGCCAGAAGTATGTGAGTTACAGCTACCGATACATCCATATTTTGAAACTAAATCAAAAGTAACAACTTTTCAGAAAACGCATTTTCTCCTTGGACGTCAACATCGAGACATGTTTTGCAAATGATATACATTCGGTGATAATCTTGAGAACTCGAAGCCTGGTCTTCAGGTAAGCTAAAGAGGCAATGGGCGCTCCGATGCAAGCAGCTTGTGAATTGGCGGCTACTGACACCGAGTGACCAGTATATTGACAACTTAGAGCTCTCTGTTATGTTAATCGATAAGGTAAAGGAGGGCAAAGTGTCGGCAAAATACTCCACGAACTAGGGCTGCAATCAGTGCACGGACTGTTAGTCGATCCACTCCTCCCACTAGCAAAATTCAACTGTTGTGTGGGTGGGAAAATCCCGGCTTTAGCAAACTGCTCTCCCAAAAAGTTCCCACTCCGATCCTCGACCACGTCTTGGAACACACACCGGAGAGCTGAGAGCATCATCACCAAGCCCAGAGACCAAGTCAACCCCGTCGAACACTAGTCAAGATGTCGGCCGTCAATAAGATCGCCCCCAACTCTCCCTCCCGTCAGAACCCTTCTGAGCTCGAGACCAGCATTGCTCAGGCCCTCCATGACCTCGAGTCCAACACCACCGATCTGAAGGTCGCCCTCCGACCTCTTCAGTTCGTGTCTGCTAGAGAGGTAAGAACTTGAAAATAAATACATGAGCAGACAAACCGCCATACCGCGCAAACACAGATATCCTATTCCCCTGGGGCGATGGCCGATGAAGCGCAATTGCGAGGGAGGGGGAGTGGTACACATGAGGCTAGAAGTCTAGAGGAACGGTAAAAGAGGCACTTGAGAGAGACATCTCCGGAGGGCGATGGCAAGTTTGCATGTCACAACGGCCGATTCTTGAAGCAGACATACTGCTTTTGTCTGCCTTTCCTCAGGAACCCAAGACCTACCTCATGTTGGAACCCCAGAGCGCAGGCTTGCCTATCGAGACGCACTCACCTCGATAACCCAGATCGCCCATGGAATAGGACGGGAAGCGGTCCAAGGTTTTATCCTGGAGCTCGCACGCTGACTTTTTGGATCTTGATTAGATCGAGGTCGGCCACGGCAAGAAGGCTATTGTCATCTTTGTCCCCGTCCCTTCCCTGCAGGGCTTCCACCGCGTCCAGCAGCGGTAAGTTTTTATTCCAACCTATCCCTACCATTCAACAACAGACAGACGGACATATTCTAATGCTTCCTACCTGCAGCCTCACCCGTGAGCTGGAGAAGAAGTTCTCCGACCGCCACGTTCTCATCCTCGCCTCCCGCCGCATCCTCCCCAAGCCCAAGCGCTCCACCCGCTCCCGCAACACCCAAACTCAGAAGCGTCCCCGCAGCCGTACCCTCACCGCTGTCCACGATGCCGTCCTGTCCGATCTCGTCTACCCTGTCGAGATCGTTGGCAAGCGTCTCCGCACCAAGGAGGACAACTCCAAGATCCTCAAGGTCATCCTCGATGAGAAGGAGCGCGGCGGAGTTGACTACAGGCTCGACACCTACTCAGAAGTCTACAGGAGGCTTACCGGCCGCACTGTCACCTTCGAGTTCCCCCAGACTTCATCCTCCGAGTACTAGGGTTAGTCGTTGAGAGATGATGAGAGATGATGGGCAGAGTCGGGTTGTGACTTGATCTATCACGAGGGCGTGGATCCTCTCTAGATGTCAAACAAAACGGCATGGACTGGTTTTGAATCTTAGAAGCATTATCACCAGGGTTCATTCCAAAAATGGGTCGGCGTTTAGAAAGCTTGCGGTCATGACAAGCGGGCTGGTACTGAGTGCAATTGCGTCCTTTCATGTCAAATGACTATGAACACATCTCGAGACCATCCAATTTTGGAACATGTGCCATGTGTGTATCTTACCAATCGTGACGCGTTGATGCTATTCTGTGCAATAATGCTCTAGGAGGCATATGTAATGTGCAATACTTGATAAATACCTATTTTTCCCATGTCAAAAGGGGCACGCTTTGCGTCTCCGTCTACCTTAGTAGATAGTATACTATGCGACCATCCTTTTATCATGTGTATCCGACACGAATGGATGCGTATCGTAAATGACGCCTCTAATTGGCCCCCCGAGGCATTTTTGGCTCCCCGTTTCTGCAAAGTCTCCCGCATTTGTATACTCTCTCAAACTTCGATATCCAAGGACCACATCGCCAAGCTATTGATCTTGCTCCTTCGCCACATCATTCCTGGGAGCTTCTAGTGTGTTCCCCGAGTCTAGTTTCTCATTCTTTCCAGGCTTTGCAACTTCCCCTTGTTCATTACTGGGGCCAGTGCCCTCTGCACCCTCAGACCCGCAAGACTTCGCTTTTTTGCTCTTGTTGTTCAGACTCCGAGCCCAAGTTCTCTGCTTGGCTGCTGCAGCCGGCGATTTCCGGCTCCGCATCGACCTTGTTGGGATTTGGCTTGGGCTCAGACTCATCAGATTCAGGCTTCTAGCCCTGGCTGATCCTTCCAATACCCAAAACGCACCAGTACGCGAGTTCCCTCCTGTCCCTGTCGCACTTGTCCCTACCGAGCTCGTGTCCTACGTCTTCGTGCCCGACGTCCACCTCCCACTCCAGCCGGACAAACATTGGTATCTCGAGGACGTCCTCGTCCTCTTTGAGCGGGCTCGTGTCCACCTCGTCCGGCTCTTTGCCCAAAGTGGTTAGGTGCTCAGGGCGGACAGAGGAAGGAGTAACCTCTAACACAATGGTGACCCAGTTCCTGCCCCTCTCCCATATCTTACCAGCCTCGGCTTGATGGTGATGATTGTCGTCCCCGCCGCCCGCGCCGCCCCTGGTGGATCGACGGTCCCTACCGCTGCCGTCCTTAAGAGCCTCGTCCCAGACGTCCGTGTTGGCATTTATTTCGAACTGCGGACACAGAACCGTGACTTTGCTCTGGAACCTCCCCGGAGTGACCGCCGGCGTGGCGAGCGACACTTTGACCGACTCGAACAAGGGGTTGTGGAAGGTGAGGAGGAACTGCGCCGGCTGTAAGGGGGAGAGAATTGTCTCCGGTGGGTAGAACGGCTGGGAGCTTGATGGTATGGGCGGCGCTGAGAGCGAAGACATGGGCTTTATCGTGATGGATGGAATGTAGCTGCCTGCCACGAGCCGGATGCGGAAGCGCGTGTTAGTGATCTTGGCCTCCGGCTTGCTGATGATATGCCTGCAGAGGGGACAGCGCTTCGAGCGTTTGGCCCGTAGTAGGTATGCCGATGGCCGTAAGTCAGATGCAAAGAGCGTGGGCATCGCTCCAGCGCCTCCCCCTGTAGCGGCGGTGTTTTGCTTTGTGGATGAGCAATTAGACCAGTCTGAAGAGCGGAGTCGGTCGATCTTTGCGGTCTCATCCAACTCGCTCATTTTGAGCCCTTCTTGTGTCGTAGAAACCTCCCGCATGCCGCTGTTCTTTAGGTTTTTGGACTTCTTGTCCGCGCCGCCCCCGGAGTAGAGAGACATAATTCTACTAAGGGAGCCAGGGCTGGAGAAGCCCAGCTCTGTGAGGGCGGTGATGGAAGACGATCCATTAGACTCTGAGAGTTGGTTCTGGTAGAACGACTTGAGGGCAGCAAATTGAGCTTCCGAATCAAGACGCTTCTCCCCAGCATTCTCGTGATTGTCGCCTGGGTCCGAGCTGGCGCCCGTCACCGAAACGGGAGGCCCAAGGCCGGAGGAAGTACTCCAGAGGTGAGGAGTTGGACGATGGGGATGGTCCTTCCCGCGTATGGGTTTTAGCTTTCCTCCATTCTCAAGCTTTGAGAGCTGGTTGTATATCCCCGATGGCTTCTCGAACTTGATGCCTATTTCGGAGCTGCTCCAAGAACAGTATCCACAGTGGAGAACGTAAGGTCCCGACTGGGACGGGTGTGATGATCCCGCGGGCTTGTCTGGGTTGAGATGCTGGTGGCTACTCGAAGTCGGCGGGTCGGCAGCGGTCACAGAAAGGGGGCCGACACATATGGGACACTGGAAACAGCTTCGGGTACACCTAAATACATGGGAGGAGAGGGTTAGCTTGATATTGGACTGTTATGATTCTTGCGAATGGAGACTACCAACCTGTTTCCCTCGCTCTTGAGGTTGCTGCTGGGTACCTCAAAGAGGCAGTTTGGGCAAAAGTACGCAACGATTTCCTCAATAATGCACCGAGAGCACCGAATTTGATGGCAGTCCTCGCAGTAGAGAAGGTAGTCGAGGGGAAATAGACTGTAGCTAGATCGAGGAGCTCGTGGATCGAATGTGTTGTCCTCGTCGTCCTCTTCCCCCCGGGAGAGATTCGGGCTCAGGGGCACATTTGCGGACGTGCTGGCGAGCGTTGGGTCGGCGCAAGGGCATTGGATATATGTGTATGGGGTTTGTGATGCCATTGTTCGGGCGGGAAGCTACATGTCGCGTGAATGGTAGGAATACGGAAGAGATTTGGGGCTTGCTATGGCGATGGCGAGCTTCGGGGAATTATTGAGAGTGTCCCTCAAGCATGAATGGACTTCGACAGCAAATTGTGCAAGTCGGCAAGCTTTGTTGACAGCTCCTTCCTTTGCAAAGACGTGCCAAGGTGATGCAAGGGGTGTCGCGTCGGTGTGACGGTGAGCTCCCCTCCGACTTGGTTTGGTGCGGGGCAGAAATCACGGACGCCATTCGGCGCTATGTTTAGTCAGCCAGGTCGTGCATACAAATCGGGACCTCGTTGTGCAATTTCCTCTTTCGGCTTACAAGTTAAACTCATGTACCAACCCAAAGTTCGCACCTTCACCTCTCTTTTTCGGTGTGACGGGCACAGATCAAGCAGCAAAATATTTCATGCCGTCAGCCGTCAAGACCTGTTGCGATATGTTACGAATGCAGTAGATCCTCTCCGCTTTTTCTAGCAGGAAGAAGCCAGGGGAAACCTAGAATCAGCCCCAGAGTCCAGAGTCCAGGCTGCCTTGATAACTCGACCCCATTGTTGGACAGCTTAAGCCTCAGCTCGCTCATTCTTCAAGTCCCAACATAGCTCATCCAACCCTTGGTGGCTTTGGGAATGGGCGGTGCCATGTCATTTTTAGATGTCATTCTTTACCTCGTTTCAAGATTCATGCTCACCAACAGCATCGGGACCGGCGAGTAGTCGTTCTCGTTCTCGTCAACTCTTTGTTTCTCCCATCCAAGACAACACGGAGGAGGCAGATGTTGTGCAACGGGGCATTTAATCTCCTCTCAAGAGATCGGTCCCGAGAATAGTACCACTACTGCTAAGTTAGTGGCTGCTAAAATCATGATTATTCCCGGGGACGGTCCACCCACAATAGAAAGTTGCTAAGAAACTAGCCGGTCTGTTTTGGACAGAGACAGACACCCAACGCCACTCCGGAAACAGGTAGCCCTGTTCCTGAGCTCGGGCAGTTCATCATTACCCTATAGTGCCGGCTTTTGGTGTCCCCGAGCAGGCTGGTGTCGTCTAGTGGATCTAACAGGAAAGTGACCAGTGCTTGATGAACGAGGGGTCAAAGTATTCTCCGATGTTTCTTGGGAGAAAAACCGGTGGGTTTGTCTCACCCGCTCCCCTTTGTTCTGTTGGAGCGGTCTCCGATCACAATTTGTTTTTGTGCAAGTGGAAGCTGAACAGCGTTATTGGCACAACAAAGCAAAAACAAGTGGGCCGCCACAACAACATTGCCCATTCACGGATATAAAAGTTCGCCACAGCATGATCGTGTCGTTTAGCCACCCACTCGCAAGAGAGGACCAACATCACCGATACAAATTCTCGGGTCAGATGTGGCCCTGGTAATAACTAACTAATAATAACACAGTGGAGGGTATCTGGACGCAGTGACCACCGACCGGCAGACTGTCCATTCATAGTTCTGTATCGTGAAATGTGGGATTCCGGGCGCGGTAGAATAGGCCGATAGAATAGAGTGCTAGCAAAGATCCAATCGTGTATGCACCCGATTCTGGCTAGTGCACTGGGATCGAGTGTTCATTAGCGAGGAATCCCAGCATCTCGCCTGCATCACTTGAGCGTTTCGAGAATTGAAGTGGCTGGTGTGAGTGATTTCGACATCGAGGCCATCAGTGGTCAGTATCACCAACCGAGCATGCAGGATATTCCTTACAAGCAAGCGCTTTTGTGCCCTCTGGGCGGCCGGCCTTGGAGCCCAGAATTCCATGCCGAGGAATTGGGAATGGAATCTGGCTTCCCGACGAGCTTAGGAGAAAGCTCAGGAGCTAAATGTTTGCAGCGACATGGACGGAGAGAGGGGCTCAGAAGACATGAGATGAAATTAAACCTCATTCGAATTATCATTGTCCGGCCGTTCTCTACATTCTGTGCTGCGATCTACATAGTAGGTAGACCAAATATCGAAAATATTGGGAGCGTGGGTGAGATGGCATACAAGGACAGTCATTGGTGGTAAAATGCGGAAAAAAAACAAAAAAAACAGGCGAAATATTGATAGTCTGTATGGATTCTATGCCGCGTACGTATGTGTGAATAACCAGGGAGGGGGAAAGAACTGTTTCCTCTCATCTCTTGCTTCCCTTACTTAGTAATAAGGTTGTTTGGGTGTGTTTGTATGGTGGTGGTGGACGTCGATCGTTCGGACTTTGAGAGGTACTTCCCCACCTGAGCTCCTTGGCTGCCCTTTCGCTTTCCACTGCTGGCAAAAGCTCAGTTTGGGTCCGTCCGTAGTGGTTGCCCGACCATGAAAATCGCCGAGATGTTTTGCACGGGCAGCAAGCTGGAAGCTCGATCGAAGGGAAGGGTCGGGCGAAAGAGGGGTTGCGAGGACGCGTTGCGTGTTGATGATAGGATGTGGGTTAGAAGGAAAAGATCGGGGCTAAGGGTGGGAGCTCAGGCAATGGGATACTATCTTCCGTATCTAGCTAAGAGCTAGCTCCAGGTTCTGGTGTTGAATGTCGAGGAGCGACAAGGCAAGTGACGGAGTGGAAACTAAGACTTTTTGATATGGAACTGGCTTACTCAGTATAGTTATTCTTTCTTTCACTGAGGTCATGCACTTTCCCTGGAGGCACTTATCAATAGGCTCAAAGCGCTAAAATACCATCCGCACAGATCTCGATCCAGCGTTGCTTTAGGGGTGGAGGCTGCCAAGGAGTGCCTGTCGAAATCGCGCCATAGTGCCGTGTCGTTCCCGGATATGTTTGAAAATATCAGGGTTCAGAACAGTATTTTTGGTCAAGCTTTACCCGCCGGTATTCTGCTTGTATGTTTGGACGTGTTACGAGTTGTCTTGAAAGGAAGTTGAGGTTTTGCACTTTGAGCGAGTATTCCTTGCTGTACGCTGCATTCCAACCCCAGAAAGGACCTGGTCCTTTGTTCGTGATTCCGCACCACCACCTGTATGAGCATGGTTTTGCAGGAGGCGAGGGAGCACAGGGCTGTCGGATAGACCTGCAAGAAAAGCAGGCAAACCCCGAATCTTGCAGCAATGGCGGTGATCCCCCCTCACCAAGAGCCGGCCGGTGTTGGTGGTTGGTGGTGATGGATGGATCTTGCTGATGAGGCCGCAGGCTCCCTTCCAAACTTCCGAAGTGTAAGCAGCACTACTCACTCGCTACTATACTGTAGATACCAGGCTTCATGTTGTACAGACCGCCTGTGGCAAGAGATAAAGACCCTGCCGAGACACCCAGGTACATCCATATGCGGGAAAGGCGGGGCTTTTTGGGGGCGTGCATGCATGTCCATCAGTCAACGGGGGTCTATACCACATTTTACACACCGGCATGCTACCGATAAGACCCTGATAGCTTCAAAAACCTCTAGGTAGTATACTCCCGTAATCCGGTTCGATTCTTGCGATATCAGTACCCGGGTCCAGAACCCCTCAGTATACTATTATCGTGTTGTCAAATTATGGGGACCTTGTATTTGTTCGTGTGACGAGGCTTAGCAGTCAACTGGGCAGGTAAACTGACGGTCACCGATTTCCACATCGATGTGCAGGTGGCCCCATCCAGTGAGGCTGACTGAACAGTCTCGTTGGGGTAAATGGCTTCGTTACCCACCATAAAGCTGGACATGTGCCGCCAGTCGTCACGGCACCTGGACAGGGCACAACGCCTCGGCGACCTACTCACAGGTGGAGGTATTGATCCAACCACAAGACCGGATTGTGGTGGATGTGGTGGGATGGTGGTGTGGGGGAAGTAGTGTCGGTCTTGATATTTTATGCTGGTGGTGCCCCTCATGTACTGCTCGGGACGTGGCTTTAAGCCTCCACCTGCCATTGGAACCCTATCATGAAGAGCTTATGCTGTTCCATGAGATGCATTCTGCAACATGCAAGTCCCGACATGCTGAGCTCTGAGAGGCTCCCATCGTGCCAGCTCACCCACAGGTGAGCGCACCTGGCCACACCCAAAGTCGGTGGTATTCGCTGGAACCTTCCCACCTGGCATTTGCTTGGTGACGATGAACTGACCATGTCCGGCTGAGAATAAGCACGATACACCTGTACTGTACCACATATGATACCAAGACTATCATCCATACGCCATCAAGAAGGCCTGTCGGGAAAGAATCAGCTATAGCAACTAGGTGCCAAGGTGCTTTTGGTGCCCTCCCGAGTTTGGCCAGTTTCCAGGTCTCCAGGAAGTCAACATCGGAGGGTGGGGATATCTGAACGCCACGCAGCCAAGTCAGTACCGGGGAGATCTCTTGATGGAAACGATTCACCGGGCCTGGAAGATCCCGTCCTTTGGTTGCCATCACAAGTAACGGCGGCTTGCGATGAGCAGGTGATCTTTTTGAGTTTACTGGATGGATGATGTACTAGCGTCGAGTATCTCGTGTATAGCCCGTAGTTTTAGAATGTCCACCTTGACCGACTAAACCCATCCATCAAGAGTTGGAGAATGGGATGGCTGTAAAAAAAGGCTGGATTGGATGCAAAAGGTATTTCCTAGCCGTCTTTACTTTGGTGGGACCCGGCCGGGATACCCCCTGCAGGCAGGATTGGCCCGCCTTGGGATGGCCCATGATAGTGGCCAAGAGCCCAAGACAGTGCCAAAATGGTGTGGGACCCCGTCGCAGGCACGGAAGCGACAATCAACAAAAGAGACATCCAAGCTCCAAAAGTGCTCCTTCCTGCATAAGATCACAATGAGAGCATAAGCTTATCGAACTGGTGGCCCTGCAGCCAGGTCCCAGCTTCCCAGATCTTTGTCTTTCAAGTTTCTCCTTCCACGGGGCAAGATTATATTTCCTCCGACCCCCGGCCTTTTGATTTTTCTCCATCTAAACTTACTTGCCAACTTTCCATTCTCTTTCGACAATTGGTTGTTGCCTTGGATCCTTTTCTGTCTTTCCACTGACATAGGTCCTTCCGTAACCTTCCAACATAATACCCGTGCTCCTTCTCGATTCCTTCCAACCAGCAACGGCTTCTTCTAGGAAGCCATCGACGGAACCAACGGAACAAGCAGGGAAAGGACAATACGCCAATTTCGACCCTCGTTTTCCTTTTTCCTTTTTTTCAAACCGGAAGCCAGAAAATGAGACACCCGTAGTCGACAACACTCACTCACCCTTTCCTCTCCCTCGTGGTTGAGAGCATTCGAGTCTCGAATTTATCCCACGATTTTGACCCGATCACAGCCTAGGCAGTTGTTTGCGAGCAGCATTTTGTTCCCAGAGCTGAATCATCTCCATTGGTCAAAAAATCCGTGTAGGTGGATATTCGATTGCATACGGCCGGCCGAACCTGGACACCAATAAGCGTGGAGGAATCTGAAGCTGAAGAAGGAGCTGAGGAGAGAATTAGGAGCCGTCATTCCCTATTACACATGATGGCTGCGACCCCAGAAGACCGACAGCGACCGAATTCACTCCAGACCCGATCGCCGTCGATATATTCCGAGTCTAGGGAATTTGGGCTGTACAATGGCAAATCAAACCGGGCGCGTGGGTGGAAGTCAAAGTCGGCCGGCGAATTTGTCGACAACCGGCCGCCATCTCACACCAACGTGAGAAGATGGGACGGCGCCACCAAAACCTGGCAACCATGGGACAATCTACGGAGGGCAAGTTCCATTCTGGCATTTCTAGAGGGAATCTTGAAAGATTGAAGCTAACTGTTTCTGCCAATTCTAGGATCCCGAACTATGGTTGCGCGACGGCAACTGTTACGTGCACTTATACGGGGTGGGACAATCTAGGAGAGGGCCTGCATTCCGTGTACCATTCTCAGCACTGCTCTCCGCGAAGTGTCGCCCGTTGCTCAACAAGTATCTCGTCCCAGTCTCACCAGTTCAGCCCCAAGCGCGGTCCCGAAGCATGAGCCAGCCGTATCTGGTAAACCACGGCGACGAAGGCAGCGCAACCCGTTTTGACCTGTACATTCCCTCCCCACCCACTTCCGACAAGGACCAAGCTTTTCATTTCCACATTGCGACCCGAAACTTCTTTGCATGGCTTGTCCGCAAGCCCTTGGTTGGCAAGGACCTCGGCAGCGCCATGATTATTCTCCTCAAGACGATGCAGGAATTCCGGAGCCATGCGCAGAACAACGTGGGAGACCTGCTTGCGTATTTGGACGTTACGGGCTATCTCGACATGAGGAGCCAACCTCACTTTGCGCTGGCCATGTTGCACCTAGCCGAGTTTTTTCAGCTGAGGGAGTTGTACATTGATGCATTCGCCCACTGCACCGGCATGTGTGATAGGCTATTCTTGAGCCCAGAGTACCAGGTACGTACTATACTAGCCAATGGACGATAAGCAGTCCCAGCCCAAATCTCCAAATGCAACCTACAATGCAGAAACTCACTAATCACCCTTCACCGAATGCAGCACGTTAGTTCAGTATCGCGTAAGCTCATAAGGCGGGCCAAGAATGAGATGGACTCGAGGCTCAACGCAGCTGGGACGATGCTCAGGTCTTTCCTAGAAGAGGAACTCTCCGAAACGCACCTAGGACTGCCCGCAGGCTCCAGAATACACCTGGAACGCTTCAGGTCATTTCTCCGCGAATTTTACGCTGACAAGTGTGGGCTTGGATACTTTCCCGCAGTCCCAATCGAGAAGCAAAAGGACCTAAAGACGTCTGTTTTCCCACCCACCATTTTCTATATCATGCGCCGCGATTTTGAATGCCTCTATGGCTTCCTTGTGGACGCAGGCTTTAGCACGGCCGAGGACAGTCCGTTTCTGGCTACGGGGGGCATCTGCACGCTGCAATGTGTTCAGTCCTTTGACATGAGACACAGGTTTGTCTCTCTTCCCCAGCCTCTACCCCTTTTGCCAGACTATGTGGAGCCTACCACCTCAAGAAGGAAGTCCTGGCTGGGGCGGAATGATAAGGCGAGCCGCCCCGATTACCGCTTACTTGCGCATGCAGCGCTGCTCAGGGCGTCCAACATGGAGGACTCGAGCTTACTCGAGAATGACCTGGTTCGGGCGTATCGCAAGTCTGAGGAGGACTACATCTTCAACCTCACAAAGGCGGAAAAGCTAGACAAGGTGTCACTGGTGGATGCCAGAAAGGTCAGGTGGATACTGGTGTACTGCATCTATCAGGCTCTTCGTAGCGTGACCGAGCCACCACCACAAGTCCGCCGAACTGAGGGTGTGCCGTATCATCTTGCCACTGGGACTGACCTCCTTCCGCCGTGGCGTGAAGACCGCGTGACATACCCTCCCGCTTCATGCCATCGCCTCCCGCCCGGCTCTACACGGAACCGGGGCCGGGCCCATTCCATGTCGGCGGCCAGTGGCTCGGCCTGGAGCCACTGCCCATCTCAGCACCTTAGCACCAACACGGAGATCAAGCCGGACATCGATTACTTCGCACTGGCCAACAAGTCGGCTACTACACAAAATACCCCCTTAAACAGTACTCCCGGCACCCCCCGCAGGTCTCGGTCGCTTACGCGTAGCAAGGCCGCAAGTAGCACTATCCGCCACTCGCTTAGTATATTCTCGAAGCACCCTCGAAATGGATCACCTCCTCCTAGCAATCGAAAGTCGGCTGTACCGGTGGAGCCACACCACCGCAGGACACCCACCTACCACGAGATTGTTGTCCATGGGTACGGGAATGGAACCCAGAATGTCACAATGGCAACCGAATATGTTACGACGCCTCTTCATGAACCGACTTCTAGTCCTGGCGCTACAGCAGCAAACCGGTCTCTTTCCAACGCATCCAAGTCAAGCGATGGAAGCGCGGACTCGGCAGCCACGGTGGCCACGGCGGCCACATCAGCGACTGCTTCCACTGCTTCTTCCTCGGCTCCAAGTGAACTCCGAAAACCACCACTGAACTCACCTAAAGCAAATAAGCCACCATCAAGAATTTCTACTCTCACAAGCAAGTTTCAGCACTTCCAACCTCGGGGACGGCCCGAGCACCTTCTTCCGGGATCGATAACCATACCGGCCCGGACGTCTTCGGCTTCCTCGAGCCGGAGCGCCACCCACCACCAATCCTCGTCTCCTGGGCCAATCGACTCCACCACATGGTCGAGTAGCGAAAGCCCAGACTCAGACTCGCCTCGTAGCTCACAAAGCCGTTTCCGGAATACTATCGGAGGGCTTGAGGATCTCCGTTCGGGGTCGAAAATTCTGAAGAACCTTCACCCATCGCCACTAAGGGTCCAGCGGGACTATTCCAACCTCCGTATCGGGGCTGGTCCAGATGAATGGGAGGAGGTCCAACATGAGATGAAACTGCGTATAGAGAAGGAAGACGGGGATGTCAAGCCAATGTGGGAGCAATTTGCCGACCTCGGCGGTCTCACAAAGGTGGCATAAACTATCATTTCTGCATAACATAGGAACACATTGCGCCGGTCTCATTTCTAAGCGTCACATCATTTTAGTGCTTTTATTTCTCCTTTTTTACGAACTTGGATCTCCTGAGGCGCAGGTGATGGATGAGTGGGAATATCAAAAGTCTGCAGGTCTGAACATGCGGGACATAGAACGGGAATTGCGCCGGTCACAGGGCCTTCGGCAGGCATATTTCCTTTGGCAGCAGGGTTGTGTCGGTATTTTTATGACATGGGTCATTTGGAAAATTGCTGACAATGATTCCCATTTTCTATTCATTTAATTTCGTCATTCATCTGTGCATCAACACATGCAATTTCATTCGCATCATCAGCCGCTCATTCCAAGGACAGGATGTCTACCACGGGCTTGAGGTTCATGTTCATTTTCCTTGGTTTGATTTCAATTTATACTCATTTTGATACCCCACCACCACAACGGACGAGTCTACTAGCTTCAATCAATATTGACCAACTCAAATGCCCAAGAGAAGCCTACCGATTCTGGATATATGCAATGCTGTGATGGAGACCTGCGCACAAGATGCCGGAAACAATCTCCCAGTAGCACATAACTGAAACGTGGCTTCGACCACAATGATGAAGAGGGCCGACGGTGCGGGTCTCACCCCGGCTACCAATGCCGAAGCAGAGGGAAGGTATCCCCACGGTGTGGCACCAAAACTATCCCTACTTTTCAGCGTAGGAACCCAACTCTTGGGCATCAAGTATGTAAATTAGGTCGGCTGGGGAGCGGGCGGCGGCCTGGGACCTGCTTTTGCGGGAAGGAAATTTTCATGATGGCCCGTAAAGTGACCCAGCCCAACCCAGCCCTAGCTGCGATGTTTTTATGATCGAAGCCCGATGACGCCTGAATCAATTAAGATCGTAATGACGGATCTTCAGAGGCTTGATTGATGGAAGCGAGCTAGCAAGGGGAGACCATGAAAGGATAAAAGAGAGAGAGAGAGAGAGAGAGAGATTTCGTAGCGGACGATGACGGCTAGTACGACCCCCAGGGTGTATATTTGGGACCTTGGCCGGCAGTATAGACGGCGCTAAGGATGGATTTACCGACACTATCGGACTGTTGGGGGGGGAGATGTCTCAGATCTAATATGTGAGGCTTTTGAGCTTCGTGGCTTTTCTTTCGGCGAACTCTTTTCAAAGCGAGCGAGCAAGTGGAGCAATGTTGCGGGAGGAGGAGGAGGAGGAGAAGAAGAATTACTTTTTTAGTATCCAGATGAGACCGCCTTAGCGGGTCGTTACGGCTGGGCGATGGGATATTGCAAGCAAAAAAAAGGAGGAAGAAGAAAAAAAAAAACATCCGAGAGGCTCTAGTTATTAAAACGCAGATGAGGCTGGTCGGTCTGGAAACCAACCACCTTCCCTGAGCCGCGAATATTCACGAGCGTTGGTCACGGAGCCAGGAGCCAGGAGCAGAATAATAGCGCTCATCTGAATTAAGTTTTTTTTTTTTCTTTTTTTCTAGAATTAGGGTTAAAGCTCAAACCAGACTGGCGACGAAACTTTGCGTGATTCGCGTCCTCGTTGACTAATTGGGATGTTGCGTGGTTGCTAGCGATCCCGGAGTCTCAAAAAGCTTCTAGCTACGCAGTTTTAGTTATGCAAGACGGGAAAAAAAAAAAAAAAAAAGGGGTGGGGGGGCTTGCCGGAAAAGAGAAAACGACAAAAAAAAAAAACGGCCGGCCCTGAAAGAGGAAGAAAGAGAAGAAGAAGAAGAAGAAGAAGAAGCCTTCGAGACACTCCAATTTCCACGACTAAAATAACAGCGAGACGCCGCGATGCTTTGCGTGGCGCGCACACCGTTTCCATGTATGTATGTACATAGTAACTACATAGTATGTTCCGAACCTAACTAGCAACTCTATGTAGTTAACTAACTAGTTAAGGTGCAAGCGAGCCCGCCCGAGCTGCTGCGGAGGAGGGCGCTGGGCCCCCGACCGGACATCCCCCCCCCCCGACGCCGACCTTTGTTGGGGGGGGGGGGGGAGGAAGCATGATTAAAGTGGACTTTTATTGCCCGGGCAATCATGTGTAACAACTAGTTATTATAGTCGCGGCCACGCACGCTCGACATGAGGATATGAGTCCAAATACAAAAAAAGCCTACAAGACACACACCACCACCACCACCAGGAAAGTTGATGATGATGGTTGGTTGGTTGGTTGGCCGTTCCCCAGATGAAGCTTGGGATCTTCCGAGGAAATTCCGCGTCCCACCGCAACATTGCCTACAATTGGGGAGAAACCCACTCACTATTCAGAGGCGGTGCGGCGGGTTGACCAGGTTGGAACCATGGGATGTGTGCTGGATGTGTGCTGGACGTATGGATGAAAAGCATATAACTAACTAAACGCTGTGCAATGGAGAGAGAGACCGGGTGGGTCTAGTCTAGATGCAGCCTATATTCGATATCAAAAGGAACAACAAGTTAAGGAAACTTACTCGTCGGAAAAGAGTGCATGAGCTCTATCTACACTGTAGCCCAACCACGCTCGCGTCCCCGAGCACGCCCTTTTTTTTTTTTTTTTTTTTTTTTTTTTCCTTGGGGTCTCCACCTTCACGTACCAAAAGCTCGAGGGCACGACAAACCACCCAGTTGGCGGAGGACGGACAGGAGGGGTAAGCATGACTTTGGAGCTCAGGTTGAGGGTGGGACGGGGGGGGGGGAAGAGGGAGGTCGGTGTGGTCCGTCCCCTTCCTCTCAACAAGCGTCCGACCGCTTTTCACACATTGTCCTATACATTTTCGATTGTCCATGAAGAGCCAAGGGAATTTTTTTTTTTTTTTTGGTGACAGAACCTCATGCTCACAAAAAGAGGAGGCGAGCTATCCAGCTCCGATGGGATATTTCTTATATACCGTGCGTGATCTTCTTACACGGTTAGCTGGGGCGTATTGTCTGTGGAGACACGCCAAACACTCTATTCAGAAGAGTGTGCAGAAGATCCCACGCCCTATTAATGGCAAGTTCGACTAGACTAGGAGAGCAAGAAAAAAAAAAAGAGCGACAGGTCCAACCAAGCATGGGGAGCTAGATCAAACATGGAAGCTTACTGTACTGGAAATACTATTCCACGAATAGTTCAGAGTCTATCTAGTCACGAGAAGAGTCGCGGCGCAGCAGCAGCAGCAGCAGCAGCAACAGACGCGTGGAGAATCACGTGCCAGAGCAGGGTCTTCCTCACATGCCAACTCAAAGACGGAATTTTGTAGTTTTAGGTATTTATGTAGACACTATAGCGTCGGAGGTGGCGGCCTAGGCGGGGCGCAACGAAATGCGCATTCCGATGATGGTATTTGCTCGAATACAACAATCACGTGCAAGCACATCCCTCTGGTCACAAAATGTTTTATAAATGGCAGTCGACTAGGCAGGCACAAGGAAACTTTATCTGGCCATAGTATCGCCCAAATAACGCAACGTCCCACCGCCGGCAGCAGAAAATTACCCCCCCATCGCCTTGACCGAGTCCCTGATCTCCTCGACCCACTGCTTCCACTCCTCGTTCGGATCGTCTATCTGCCCTACGAAGACCACCATGACGCTGGCAAACCTGGTGTCGCCCCACCTCGGGCTCGCATTAGCTTTCGCTCACTCTTGTCGCATGCACCATTCGCGGCATCCCAAGGCACCAAACACGGATGCCACGGTCTTCGCCGGGGGGGGGGGGAGGATATGGGACAGGGGATATATACATATATAAAAGGACTAACTACTTACGCGGCAGTGGCGGCAAAAACCTCGATCCTCCGCGCCCTCGTGACGGCGGCCAGGCACAGGGAAAACATGAGCGTGAACCCGCACACGATGAAAACCCTGGCGCGGAGATTCTCGACGAAGAACAGGGTTATGATGCCGCAGAGGGGGGGCATGGGGCTGAGGCCCATCCCTATGACCCGGACGGCGGACCGGAGGGAGGACTCCTCGTAGTGCCAGAGCGCTGTCTTGCTGTCGGAATCCTCGTGCCGGTACCCGTCTTCTTCGTTGCGGTTGACTGGCTTCTGCGGCACCCGCGTGCGTTAGCCATGTCAGAGATTGCCGCATCGGCTAGTTATTCTTGAATTTGCCCCCCCCATCCCCCCCTTGCGCAGTAGGGAAAGAGAGAAGTATATATATACATGGGATGGGATGGGATGGGATGGGATGGGATGGAATGGGGAGTAGTGGGATAAATAGCAGGTAAGTAAGCAGCCTGCTTAAAGCCCGACAATAGCAGCAGCAGTAGTATCGATGTCACAGATAGCAGCAGAAGCAGCAGCAGCAAAGAAAACGAGCTTGCTTGCCTTGACGTGCCGCCAACCCCAGTGGAACCACCTGAGCCCACGGTCCAGCAAGAACCTCGAGAAGGCGTCGTTCTCCTCCACGACGTTGCCCAGGAAGATCAGGTCGTCCACGTGGTCCTGGTGGAAGACGGATTTGTACGGGTGGTTGGCCAAGTCCCTGCCCAGAAACTCGCACTGCCCGCCCAAGGACGCGCCGTGGATCCAGTCGAAGACGAGCTTCCTGTGCTGCTCTGCCGGGTACGTGAGCCTGTCGATCTCGGAGTAGCGGTGGATTGCTTCGTCTGTGCACAGCGACATGCGGTTAGGCTAGTTAGATAGTAGCTAGATACATAGCCACCCCCCCCCCCCCCCCCAATGTCGTGTTCTTACACCAGACCGCCATTGCCGTCCGGCCCATGGAGGAGCACGCCGGGTAAAGCTGGGGCATCCGGCTCTTGGGAGCCAAATAAAAACAAACACCCAGGGTGGGTGTGTGTGTGTGTGTGTGGGGGGGGGGGGGGGGGGGAAGAATAAGGGGTATTTTTTTGGGGGGGGGGTGGGGGGGCAAGTATATATATAAATATATATATT
>JAKWBI020000151.1:0-92832 GCA_022664585.2 Zalerion maritima | reverse complement strand
TTATAACCCTTCATCCCCCCCCCCCCCCCTAATATTATATTCTTTATTATATAAAAATCGCATAAATACGCGTATTTCAATTGATTTTAAAATTTCCATTAATCTGTATATAAAAATCGGGGAAATAAGCGCATTTAAATTCGTTTAAAATTTTCCATTAATCTATGTATAAGAATCGGAGAAATGAGCCGATTTAATTTCTTTTAAAACATTCCATTAATCTGTGTATAAAAATCGGAGAAATAAGCCGATTTAAATTTCTTTTAAACTTTCCATTAATCTGTGTATAAAAATCGGAGAAATAAGCCGATTTAATTTCCTTTTAAACTTTCCATTAATAATAATGGCCAAAGTAATAAAATAAATGGTGAAAAAAGGAAATGTATTACTACAAACTATAATGGAATAATCTCAGAGGTCCTTTGTTACCAATCTAATACCTTCGCCTGCGCTGTCTTCCCTTTACCCCCCTTCCGAATAATATCCAAATCAAATAGACGATTAAATAATAAACCCTCCAGGCTTTTTAACCTTAATACAGTAATATAATTAATCCCCGGGGTAAATTCAGTACCTGCAATATTAACTCCTGCTTTATCCACAGTTAAGGCTTGCCATTTATAAACTGTAATGGCAAAAGCAATAATTAATAGGAATTGTGTATGGGTACAGGGCGTATTCCCTACCATAAATTCCCTATAAATAGGAAAAATAAGTACCACAGGCTGGTTATTTGTATTTTAATATAATTTAGGTCCTGAATAATGATTCAATGCAATATAAACCATACTGGGGGGATCTGTGCGGGGGATTTTATTTAGGAAATTATTAATAATAAAAAAATAATAAAAAAGAAATACCTGGTGCCCAAATAATTCAATCAACTATTCCTAATGCTTCATTAACCAAGCCCTTTTTAGCCCAAAGGTTATCCAAAAGCATTACTCGAGTTTTAATAATTAATAATAGTATAGACTACAAACCAATATCTTTATTTAAGCTTTATTTATGGCCTTAGCCAGTTCTTATAACTTTTACCTATAAAATAATGGCTAATATCTTTTCCAAATTATTATGATTATTTAATAATAATCCTAATAAAGCTTAAAAATTATATTCCTTAACGGAATTTCTTATAGTATAAATTCTTAAGGTATTGGAAAAATCGGTAATAAGCCTATTATTATTATAGGCAGCCCGGTTATTTAATAGCCGCCAATTTATTTCGGTAATAGATTGGGGGGTCCGTAGGTGATATAAGGCAGCCTTAAAACCTGCCTATAAATCCCCCTATTGCCTTATAACCATAATAAGTTTAATAATCGTATTAAAGGCTAAATATGAATTACGGCCTGTAATTTCCAAAGGATTGGATAATATATCCGAAAAATATAAAGGTTTTTAAAGGACTGGGGGTAATTGGGCGAAATTACATAATAATAAGGAATTTAATCCCCCCAAAAATTTATCCTTAAACTGTGGTATAATTTCACGGAGCCTGAAATCAATTATACGTATTATTTTTAGCCTTATTATAGATTTTTCATCCAAAATTAGAACATGAATATTTTTAAATAAAGCTTATAAGGCAGAAAGGGAATTATTTAATAATTTATTAAATTTCCCCTTTACAGGTAGGCGAAAAAGGCCATAAATAGTACGACTATTAATGCCATGTGCTGTATTACCAGTAGGGGCGCCACGAAAAATTAGCTTAAAATACCCATATTTTTCGGCCTTTTATAATAGGTGGCTGGATAAATTTTTAATTAAAGAAGATTTCCCACTTCCACCTTCCCTATAAATATTAATTAATAATTGCTTATTATTAATATTAGAAATAATATCCTGATATTTAAGCATAATTAAATCATAAACCTGGCGTTAATATAGGTTTAATGTTAATTTAGCTGCCATAGGAAATATATTAATGGAATTATTAAACTCCGGGTATTGGGATTTTTTATTTTTTTAATACTTAATACCTATAAGGGGAAATGTTTCCATATACGGTAACCAATTAAAGTTTAAATTATAGGGCCTTAACCCAGGTTCCAGGTTAGTTTTAGGCTGGCCTGGAAGCTGATTAATTAAGGCTTGCCATAAGTTAATTAAGTCCTCCCCAATAATTTCCTCGTTAAGAAATTTATCGATTATTTCAGCCTGAATCAAATTACCATAATAATTATCCGGATAATTATGGTTATTTAGGTAAAATAAATAAGCCAAAGAATATAATTTTAAGGTATGGTTATTAACCTTAAGTAAGGCATTTTCAGAGGAGAATGGATAATGTAAAAGCAGTTATAATAATATAATTAGTGGTAGGTTTTAATTAAAAGCAAAAGGAAAAAAAAAGCCCCCCAGAAAAATAAAACAGAAAGAAAAAATAGAAAAAGAAATATAATTAACCTTTATACGGTAAAAATCCTGGTAATTCTTATGGTTCGGGTCCCCTTTATATAATGGCTTATATAATGGGACCCTTGGGCGGGCTCGAGGGCGGTATTGGTGTATTTTATAGTTTTAATATAAAATCCACTTTAGAAAGGAAATATTATTAATATTCCTACGAGTGAAATAACGCTTATATATAGTTTTGCCAGCTAATATTTCTTCACCAATAGTATAAAAATGCTTTTATTGGGTTTCCAAAGGGCGGTAATTAATAATAAGAATTTCTCTCGAACTTTGGGCTAAAGGTAAGTCTTAAATATATTGCTGTAATTCTTGGCCTAATATATCCCTTTTAATAATAAGACAATTCATTGCTTTTTATACCACAAAAAGGCGTGGATTATTTGCATTTATCGATGGTAATACTGCTTTTATTATATTATTAAAAAACATAAACTATATTTCTGCCATAAAATAATATTTAATAATATAATTAATAATAGTATTAATATCGCCATAAACGGAAATATCCGTATTTACCAACCATACCAAGGAAATAAAACGATTAAATTGGTTAAGATTTTAATCGTTTTTTTTCGCTGTAAATATATAAACATTAGGATTTATAGCCTTAATAAATGTAGGGGAATTATAATAATTCCGGGGGAAATAAAAACGGCATGTTTTTTCCCCAGTACGGCGTTTTTTCCTAAAGTAATACTCCTGAGAGCATTTATACACCTGAACCTTATTAATAATTTAGGCTAAGGTTAAAAAACTTTGATTTTTAGGGCAAAAGGGCTGGCAAAGGATCTCTGAAAAATCGGGAAGGTTTTATAAATGGCGATGAAATGGATTTATGGCTTCGATATAGGCCCCCCAATAATCTATAAGGGCTTGGCGGGTTTCGGGTGTACATAAATCATTAGGGGGCCTATTAGGAGAAGGTTCGAGTCAAATAAATCCATATAAATGCGGTGATCCACGTGATTCCCATTCATACCTATTAATAATTAGTAAATAGTAAAAAAAAAAAAAAAAAAAAAAAGACAGATCATTAAAAAAATAAAGGAAAGGAAAAAAAGAAATAAAAGAAATAAAGAAATAAAATTATTACTTACCGGGTCCAATAATTAACCACTCCAAATTTAGGCTTAAGGAAATGTTCCATAAAAGCCCTAAAACGGGTATGAAAATAGTAGGCGGCTATATGGGGGTTATCACATAATATTCGCCTTGCTAAACGGAATTTCTGTGCCCCATAAGCATTTTTCCATTCTTTATATTAAGGGAAAAAGCGAAAAAAAGAATCCCAATGAATATTGGCAGCGCTAAATATTAAAAACAAATTAGGGCAGCCAATACAGCGTACCATGGCCTGTAATTCCGCTCTTTTAGAACTCCAGTAAGGCCGTGAGCCTTTAATAAAAGCTGAAGACCGGAAAATAAAATCCTATAGGTGCTGAAATTTAGGGGAATTTTCCTCAAAGGCCAGCCGAATTTGATTTAAATCCCAGTTGGCAGAGGTATCGTTCTTGGTACGATTAACATAAAATGTCGATTTTCCCCTTACTTGTTGCCTTATGACCATATTATTGGCCATAAAGCAAAAAATAGAATATTGGGCAAATCTAAATAATTAATTAATAATAAATAGAAATAATAGAAATAAAAAAAAAGGGGGAATTTATACCGTTAATTATAATATTGTATAATATGGATTAAATAATCCTGTAATTTAATAGAACGATACCGTGGGGTATTAAAATCGGCCTGGCTTATAGGAAATAAGTAGGGAAAAGCATTATTAAATAATGCTAGGAATTTATTGTATTTATTAATAGGGGTAGACCGGCATGTGGGTTCTAAAAGCTCGGTAAGGCCAGTATTTGCCCTATTTTAATTGCATTATTAACGAATTTCGGCCCGTAACTGGTTAATTTCTTGGTCATTAAACTATAAATTAAGAACGCCTACAATAGATGGGTTATGTATAAATTGCTCTTTATCCTTAGTGGTTAAATTATTAGCAGAAACAGTATTATTAATAATAATAAGGATTTGATCGAAAATATCCCTATTATTTGGTAACTCCTGTATTGCCTATAAGGAAATATTGATGTCCTTATAACCAGTATAGCGGTGCCGGAGGTATCCCCCGCTATATTTGTACCGAAGAGCTGCGCCCGGCGCGATTACTTAAATAATTAATTTAAAGCCCTAAAATAGTCCTGTACAGGATTATATAAAAAGCCAGGAGGACCCCCGGGACTCGTGGGACTTCTGGGAGGGTAATAAATTATAGCGGCAAAAACTTAATTATAAAAATGCAACTTTTATTTAATATATTATATTTTCCCCCAAATACCGTATTATTGTTTAAGAATAGTCCTGTACAGGATTATTCCATGTTTTCTGGAGCGTTGCCACTCCTAAAAAGGCAACTGGAGGTTTAACCAAACCAAACAGCTTGGTTTTAAACACCGACCATGCAGCGAGGTTATCAGACCTACACCCCGCTACACCAGGATGGGTTTGCTTTAAATGAAGCAGCCAGGTCTGTATAATAAGTTAATAAAGAAATAAAAATAAATACGGAAAGGAATAAATGCGGAAAGGAATAAATGTGGAAATAAATAAATACCTTAATCCTTGATTTTCTAACCTTAAATTGCCCCTATACTGATCAGTAAAGTCGGGATTTCCTGGTAGTTTTTGGGCCGAATGATAACAATTTCCAAATCTTCTGGAAGTAATGGAAGTTATTAATAAACCTGGAAAAATAATATATTAATAAAAATATTAGAAAAATATATTATAAAAAAAGAAAACATACCTTGGTAATATTCCTTGTAAAGTTTACATAATGGCCTTTATACCGATATTATACCCCCCGTACCTGGCGTACTTATTTAAAAGTATACACCCTAAAAATCATTATTTGCTTTGTTTAAAAAAGCTTAGGCAAATGATCAGGTATAGGGCCAAAATCCAGGTTATTCTTTGCCGAATAAAAAAAAGGCTTATCGGGAGCCTTTTTATCGTTTTGAATTCGGCATCTTCGGCAAAGTCCTTCTTTTGATAAATCCATATTAAACCATTTTTCTTGGCAACGGAAACAAAATTCTATTATGGATTTATTTAATGCAAAATGGAAATTCTGCATTAAAGTAATATTATTGGCGGAAATAACAGGTTGTTGGAAAGGAAGTGATGGATTTATTGCCGTTAAATTATAGGGGGCGGGATAATCGGGTTGAAAATCCAAATAGTCGGTACCGGTTATGGTGGAAGGTGAAGGGGAATTTAAAAAGAAGGGAATGATTAAAGAAGTATTAAAAGGGGAAGGGGGTGAAATATTTAGGGAATTAGAGGATAAAGGAATAAAGGATGCCGTAGAAATAATAAAAGGGTCCGAGGAAGAAATAATCGAGGTGGAAGCCTATTAAATAAATTAATAAAAATATTATAATAATAAATACGATAATTAATAAATATTAATAAATACAGTTAATTGTAATTGATTAAAGCTTTTACTCCGGGATACGGGTAAGGGCGAAGGGAAGGGGATAGATAAAAAGCAAGAGGGATTAAAAGAAGAATGTATTATAATAGGAATGGTAAAATTAAGAGGTGGTGGTGGTTATGCCTATAAAATGTTTTTAAATATTAAATTTTCTTAATATAAAAAGGAAAAAGGGAATTAATATACCGTAGTTTATAAATTATTATTACTACGCCGTTTGATTGGGGTATATTAGAGGGGGCTTAAAACTTTAAAGATTCGTTTATTATTTAATTATTAAAGTATATTTCTATAATTTAAATAAAATTTTATAGGTCTTTTTTAAAAACGTGTATTATAAAACCGAAAACATTCCCATATATTAAAGGTTTAATGGCACCAAAAGCATTTTTTATTTCCTTAGCAAATAGGCAAATTATAAGAATCCATTCTTAAAATATTTGCTTAAAAAGGGTATTATTATAAAGTATAAGTTTGGTTGATGGAAAAGAAATCTTTAAAGTAGTAGAAATGCCGATAAAAACAGGGATATTGGATAGGTTATATAATTAAAAACCAATCAAATTATTCCCCGTTTTAAGGTATCGTAAGTGATAAATTTTTAAACCTTAATAAAAACTGCGAAAAATTTCTTAAAAATATAATAAAATATATAAATGAAAGCTATATCTTTAAATATCCCTTTTATAATTTTTATAAATTTTTATATATTATATTAAGGTGGATGCGGGCAAGTATATTCCTTTTCACAGGCCTGCGTACACTGATTTATTATATGGTCCGCCCGCCCCTGATTTTTTTCCCGCCTTACGATTCCGTCCATAGTAAATTTTAAAACTGAACTTCAAAACGCAAATAAAATCGTAGAAATTTAGTAAAAGCTGCAATGGAAGGGGAATTATTTAATATATCATTTTACCGATTTTTATTTAATTTTATTTATTTTATTCGGGGCGATGCGGGATGTAATATATTTAGTAAAAACCACATACTAACGTGGTTGGTCACATGATCCGCCCGCCCCTGATTTTTTGGCCGCTACAAATTTGCATCCGCAGTAAATTTTACAAATGATATATATAATACAAATAAAATCGTAAAAATATAAGAAAAGCTCCCATGAAAAGGTAATATTGTAAATTTCATTTTTACGATTTTTATTCATTTTTAATCCTTTTAATCGGGCGGATGCGGCCAGATTTATTACTGCTTATAATATATGAAACCCAATGGTCACATAATTAGCCCGCCTCTGATTTTTTCCCCGCCCAACTCCATCCGCAGTAAATTCTACAAATGATGTATATAATGCAAATAAAATCGTAAAAATATAGCAAAAGCTGCCATGGAAAGGTAGTATTATAAATATCATTTTTACGACTTTTATTCATTTTTAAGTATTTTATTTAGGCGGATGCGGGCAGTAATAGCTTTACACTTTGGGGTATGCACAGACCAAATATTATTAGCCAACCTTTTTTTGCCAAGAATTCTCAGGTCCCTTAACAATTAACTAATAAGGTTATAACTCTTTTTTAAAAGTACTAATAAGGGTTTTTGAATATTGTAAAATGATCAGAAAAATCGAATATATCTTGTATATTAATAGCTTAAAAAGCTTCATCTTAGAAGGTGGTTTTTTACCTAATTAGGAAGCACTCCACAGTTTTCGACTTTTAAGCCAGTTCCCCCCTGTAAGTCTTAGTAAACCCTTACGGGCTTAATGATTTTAGAAAGCGAATACTTCGCTCGCTTACGCTCACTACGTATTCCCAATAAAGCGAGCCTTTATTTTAACCACCTAATGGATATTAAATTTATTTAAGATTACCTATTAATATTCCTTTGGCTTTTTACTTTTATTAATAATTTCGTTAATAATTTCCTCCACCTTTATTTTACCAGCCAGTTTTTCCTATAAGATTATTTGTATAAATTACGATATTTATAATACCTCCGTAATTATTAACCCGTAGGGCCTTTTTATAATTTTTACAAATTAATTTCTTTTTATTTTTTAAAAGATTAGGTACGTCAACTTTAAGGGGTCCTTATACTTATTACCTAAGGGCGCCTCTTTTTCCTCCTATATACTGCGTTCCATCTTCTCCTTTATTACGCCCAATACTTTTTCGTGGCCAGGATCCTTTCCTTTGGCGCCTTTTTTTTCCCCAATCACTTTAACCTTATTCTCCACTTTTTTTTAAAGGCCTGCCTTATCCCCGCTTAATTCCTTCCTAATTATAGCCGAAAACCGTTTACGCTGTTTTATTATAAATATTAATAATAGGGGCTTTCATTATTATTTCCGCTTTTATATTCTCCCAATTTTCCTATAAATATTCCTTAACCATTATTATTTTACCTTTTATAATAATAAATAATTAATTATTTTAAATACTATTATTTCTGGGTATTTTATAAACCTTATCGGTTAGGTTTATTTATGGCTGGCGTATATAAGGTACGTGGGTTTTTTTATTAATTAGGCTAGGCGTATTTTTGAAAAATTAGGGGTTTTTTATAATTATATTTTAGGCCTTTTATACCCGATTATACTAATCCTTAGGTACCTTTTTTTATTTATAATACCGTAGGAATATTATTTTTATTAATACTCCTTTTATAATTATATTATTAAATATTTTAATAAGCCAGGTATTATATTTATTCCTTTTAAAATCCTATTCTAATATTCGATAAAAGGGGTATATATAAAATGATTTTGTTGATTTAATCCTAAACGTCCTACAGGTAATTATATAATATATAATTATTTCCTAAATATTAATAATATTTTATTAGCTTAATTTAAGATTGGGGCCTTTTATTAAAATTAATTATTAATATAAAAAGTGCTTATACCTTTAGAATTTTTAAAGTGATTATACTGGTTTTTTAGGGGAACTCGGCTTAAATATAATAAAGTTCCCGCGTATAATTCCGTTTAATTTAATAAGCTTAATTAGGATTATACCTATAATGGTTTTCGTATTAGGGTATATTTTCCCTAATTTTACCATTATCCAGTACCAGTTTTAATTTTTCGCCTATTTTTAATTTAGTAATATATATATATTAACCATACTTAAAGCATTTAGCTTTTTAATTAAGTTTCATTTAATTATTTTCGGCAGGATTAATTAACTAATAAATACTTTATCGTTTCCTTATAATCGGAGCGCGGGCGGTAAATCGCGGGGGTTGGTTTGGTTTCTTTAGGCCATTTTGGTTATATTATATCGGTTGGCTTATTAAAACTGGGAATCGATGGGGCTATACGCGGTTTCCTTAGCGCGGGCGGTGGTCCCTCTTTTTTCCTATTGGAATTTATTTCCGAACAGTTTTATTATTTTTTTGCGCTAATCCAGAAAGGGATTAAACTTTTCGAGAAATTCCTTATATATTCCGAGGTATAAGTTATTATCCGTAATCCCCGCAAAATTATATAATTAAGCCTATAATATATTATCGAAGGCGTTTAAAAACGCGTTCGATAAAATAATATTATTAATATACCCCGTATGGTTTTTTTTATTTTAAGTAAGCGGGCGTTTTTATCCCGCAATATATAGCCGTTATTAATTAATATTTTTATAGGCCAGTTTTAATAGGCGAAACGCTTTAGGTTTGCCATATTACGGCCTTTTTAAAAGATATTCTTATTTGCGAATTTTATTTTTAAGGCCTTTTTTATTTCGATCCATATTTTTGCTATGGTAAGAGATTCGACTCGTTTAATATAAATATTAATATAATATTATATAGTGTAATTTATTTTTTCTATATTACTTATAAATATTACTTATTTAAATATTCCATTTAATTAATATATATATTAGGAAATACTTTTTTTTAAATATTACGCTCCCCTATATATTAAGGAACGGTAACGGTAATCGGACCATAATATATTAATTTATTTTATAGGGATTATATTAACCAGCATTGGATATTATTTTTATAAATTAGCCGGGGGATAATATTTATTTTATTCCTTAAAATATTGGGGAAATATTTATATTATACTTTGCCCGGGGTATTGGTGTAATAAAAGTTCTTAATAATGGGATTTTAAATAAGAGAGGATTAAAAGGCGATCGCTTGGCTTTTTTTATATATAAGGAGATCGGGGTTTTATTAATACCTTTAGGTATTTTGATTTTTGAAAATCGTTTTTAGGCCGGAGGCCTATTTATAAGGCGTTTCCTGCCTTGCTTTACCGTAATAATATTCTGGCAAAAAAGCCTTCGCCGCGCCTTATTTTAAAATATAACATTATAAATTTAAAAAGGGGGGGATAATATTTAAGAATTAAAAGTCTTTATAGAAAATGGGAAAAATTATAAAAATTAGGATTTAAATAGGTTTTTTAAGGGGTAATATAATATAGGATTATTGTTTTTTAACCCTAGGCTGGTAAATTATAAATGGTCTTTTCAAATTAAGGGTAATGGTCGTGGTACCTTTTAGGCCTTTTAAATATAATTATAAAATTTTTATAACTCGAAATAAGGAACCTATATAATCTTTTTAATAATTACCTTCCCATTTTCCGGGTATTAATATTATTATTCCAAAGCCTTAATAAATCCCGTTCCTTATATCCGGCGCCTCACGTTTAAAAATCTTAAATTTTATAAATATACCGTTTTATTATTTTCCTTAAATCTTTTACCCTTTATTATTAATCAATCCGCTCCTGGCAATTATTAGTTTACCGGCTTTTTATAAGGCCGGGCGTAATATTGGTTAATTTGCTTAGGTTAAAAGGCCTCGCCTTACCTTCCCTTAAGCTTTAAATTTCCCATAATTTCCTTACCGCATATTTATTTCCTCCTTGGCCGCTTTTTTAGGTAATAAAGATTAGGCACCTTTAAAGGGGTGGGGAATTAATTATAATTCCATGGGGAAAAGCCTAAATATCTGGCGTTTATAATTTATAAATTATTATGGTCGCCATATTTCCCTTTTATTACGGTCCGATTATAATAAAACGTGGGACCCTTAAACCTTTCCCAAATAAATTCGGGTTTTAAAATCTTTCCTTCCTTTTTTTTAATAAGGCCTGTATAGGATTACCTTTATACCAAATTCCTTACAAAGGAATCGACCTTAGTTTAAACGGGCGATTTATATTTTTCCAAGCTTTTTAAGGAATACTTCCCCTGGTATTCGTTAAATCGGGCACGGGTTTTAATAATTATAATTAAAAAATAAAACTTAATTTAAGAAACGGTGGGGTTAGGCCTCCTTTCGAAGAATAATTTAATAATTATAAAAACTGGTATTAATTTTCCCTTATATTTTAAAACATTTGGCGGCTTTAATCCTTTCTTTTTTTTATACCCTTTAAGGAGCGGTAAAAATACTCCATAATTCCTATTTTTATTTATAGGGTTTTAACCGGGATTATATAAATTATCCCTCCGCCATATAACTTTTAAGAGTTTTTATAACCGTAATAAACTTTTATAAACCAAGCCCGGCTATTATATACTCCCTTTTACTTATAAATAAAATACTAATATTATTTAGCTTTACCTATTTTTTCCTAAATCGGATAAAAATACCTACGTAATCTCCACCTTAATATTATTATTCCCTTAACCGGAATTATATAAATTATTCCTTCGCTATATAATTTTTAGGATTTTGTTTATAACCGTAAGTAGGATTATAATACGGGCCAATTTAAGGGCGCCCTATTTAGCCCTTAAACTTCCGCGGTAATTTTAACCAACCCTAATACCCCTTCATCTTAAAACTCTTTTTAATAATAAAAGCGCACTTTTATTAATTTCCCTTTTACCCTAAATTTAACCGGAATTACGTAAATTATCCCTCCGCCATATAATTTTTAGGATCTTTTATAATTATAATGCTTATAAAGCTTAAACTGGGCTTATAAAAATATTCCTTCCAGTTAAAAGTAGGATTATAATCCTATTTTTTTTATACGTATTAATATTTTTAATAATCCTTTCTTTTTTTCCTATTATAATTAAGCGAATAAACGCTCCTTTATTAAATCGCACAATTTTACACCGGACTTTTATACTATAATAGGGGTTTAAATATCTATTAACCTTTATTATCTCGCTTATAGGGGTATAATAAAGGTGTATAATTTTATTTAACACTCGAAATCTAATCCTTTTTTGGCCCTTTTACCATAACCATATACACGCTTTTAACCGGTACCGGACATATTCCAAAATCGAATTCCTATTTTTTATTACTGGCCTTTATAAATTTACAATATTATCAGGGTAATCCCATAATACCCTAAAACTTTCGCATTATTCCTTTTTTTCCAAAATATATTCCCTGGTCTTTTTATAATAATAAATTATTTAAAGTATAAAAGATTAATTTCTGAAAGGCTTTCAAGCTCCGTATATTATATAGGTTTACCCAGCTTTACCCACTACTACCCCTAATTTATTATTTTTATTTTATCCTGGGGGTAATTCATTTTTAACCGAATATTACGCTTTCGCTACCGTGGGAAGAAAATTGCCCCCCCTAAGGAATATAATTCGCGCGATTTCTTAGGCGTATATAGCGTAATGTATTGGTCGGTCTTTAGCTTTATCGTAATATAAGCGTCCGCTTTGCTTTTTATAATATAAGTATTACGAATTCCTTACCGGTATACCGTAAAAGGGTTTTCTCACCTTAGTATAATAATTTCCGTGGATTTTTATTTATATTTATTAATATAATTCCATATAGTATTATTCCTTAATTATCATTATTAATGCAAATTAATTAGGGGAAGAAAATAATAAAGGGATTTCTTAAATCTTAATCCCAAAAAACGCAGGCTCGTTACCAAAACTTAAATTCGTAAATCCTGGTTAAACCTTTAAAAAATATAACGGGAAATAGGTTTAATAATCTTGTTATATAATCGGTGTTTAAAACCAAACTGTTTAGTTTAATTAAACCTCCAATTATCTTTTTTTAAAATGGCAACGCTTTAAAAAATATAAAATAATCCTGTATAGGATTATTCCTAAATAAAGGTATAATGTTTAGGGGAAAATATAATATATTAAATAAAAGTTGTATCTCCATAACCAAATTTCTGCCACCATAGTTTATTGCCCTCCCAAAAATCCCATAAATCCCGGGGGTCCTTCTGGCTTCTTATATAATCCTACACAGGATTATCTTAGGGCCCTAAACTAATTACCTAAGCAATTGCGCCGGGCGCAGGTCTTTGGTACAAATGCAGCGGGGGATACCTCCGGCACCGCTATAATAATTATAAATATTACAGCCTTATTAACCCGTACCAAAAAGGTCAATTACAGACCTAAATAAATTTATCAAGGAATAAATGCCCGGAAATCCTAAATATCGGCGCCTTTCCAAGCCAGGACGGGATATATCGGCCTACGGGAATTCCTATATAAAGTATAAATTCCTGGGTATAATTCGCCGGACTATACCTATAACAACAGCTCCTAAATTATTAAACATTTATTTATATATTATACCGACGGGAAATCGAAACAAATAAGGGCCAAAGGGTTAACCAGGCCTAAATAAGTGCACCAGGCATTATATGGAGAAAGGCGTTGGAATTGGCCAAATTACTGGTCTAGTGGGGCTGGCTGCCAAAATACCGAATAATAAAAGCCTTATATATACGTGCGCAAATTATAAGATAGGAAGAAGTAAAAGACGCGGGCGACTAGGACTAATCCTGCTCAAGTTAGGAAAGGGGCCCGGGACGCGTTTCCAGGAAAAAAGGCTACAGGGTGGTAAAAATATTAATAACGGGGTTTTTTCCCCTATTATGATAAGGTCTTTCCCCGAGGAAAATATGTACGATTAGTTATAAAAACGCGGCCGGCGCCGGAATAGGCTGCCTGGCAATAGGCCAGAGGTAAAAAATAAAGAAAATATATGCGCCTAATATAATATTCGTTATATTACTGTTATTTATGTTTAATATTAATCCGAATTCCGAGTATTAAAACGCCGCAAATCGCATACTCTAATATATTAAAAAAACGAAAGCTTCGGCTTTATAATATGGTAAAAGGAATAAGTTCGAAATCGCCAGTGATATTTCATTTATAAACAATTTTAACGATCGGAAAAATTCCTAAGCGTATGCCATAAAGTTATTTAGCGGCCTAATGGCCTGGAAAACGGAGAAACAAGCTAGTGTTATTATATTCACCACGGAAGCCTAGCTTTTCGCTTTATTATAAGCCACAAAGAAATCATTATATATAAGCCGCCTTTTTATAAAATTAAGTATTGGCCTAAATATCGAAGATTAACATTTAATATAATAACCAATGAATCATTGGACCTATTACTTTATAAATAACCACTTGAAACTTTAATTATATTATATAAATAGTTTTAATTCCTAGCTACGGTAAAACCCTTTGTAAAGTAAGATTAATATTAAATATACCTGAAATACAAAATTAATGGTAAACGGTTTTATAAAGGTATTATAAGGACAAAAGTTTTAAAACTTTAGGGCGTAATTTAAGCTAACCGATCTCTTTTTTATACTTAAAGCTGGCCAACCCTTTGTATTTATATTTAATAAATTAAAAGCATATATACTGAAGGAGCTCGAAACGGTAAACGCAAGCTTTAAGAAATAATAATAAAAGAAATAATGTAAATAAGAAAAAGAAATGGTTTATCAGAAAAGGAAAAACCTTAAAGGAATATAATAAAAATTTAAATCCGCCTATACCTTTAAGCTAATCCAGGATCTATGTTTTATTAAACTTTAATTATCGTATTACGTATTATTATTCCGTGCATTTAATTATCCTTCTTCTTTAAATAATACTTTAATTATAAAAAGTTTTTATAATACAATCGTGAAATACCTTATATTATTAAATACTTACCGTTAATGATTTAAGACTAGCATTATTATATATTTTCGCCTTTTCTATAAATTACCTTGGATTATTATGTTATCCGTTTTACGAAAGCTAATTATATTGTGTATTTAATATTAATAAAATGGTTTGCCCAATGGTATTAAAAACCAGAACTCAGTATTATTAAGCTTAACCCTTCAGGTTGTTTATAAATTACAGTGATTTTCAAATTAACTTATATAAGACCGTATATTTATATTAATCAGGTAATTTTGAAATAAATAAACGGCAAAGAATATTGTAATAAAGTAATTCGGATCCGTAATTTTAAATTATGGAATGTCTTGAGAACCTAATAAATAAAAGGGCCGCCTTGTTTTTCCTAATTAGGCCATGGTAGGAGCTTGAATAAAACTCGTTAATTGGTAAAAAGAAAGGTTAACCTAGATTTGTAATTAAGGGGTTAATAAAAAGAAGAAGAAAATGTACGATTAATGTTAAAAACTTATAAAAAGGGAAACAATAATTTTTAAAAATAAGCGTGGCAGTTATAAACGGTGTAAATATTTACTTAATTCTTTTCCTACTAAGTGGTTTTAATGTAAATGACCAATTATAATTAGGAATGATTTTATAACGAGTTTCTCACTCCTTAAACTTGATTAAAAGGGTATATTAGGTATAGAAGTATTGTATACTTATGAGTATTACTTAAATAAAAGCCTTATTATAAAAAATAGGGGTCGGGCATTATTAATTATTATAAGGGTGGTATTTTAAACCACCTATAAGGGCGGTATTCTTAACCACATTTGGCTTTATATAAGGGGTGGCATAATAGGCATAAAATGGAAAAAGGAACCCATATATATATAAAAATACGAAACATAATATAATAAACCATCGAGATTATTCATTCCTTAAAAATTTAAGACCACTCCTATTCGTACTATTGTTTAAAATACCCGATTCACCCCCGGTTATTTAATAAAAAGAAGGGTCTGCGATTCTTAACTATTTATAGAGGTGGTATTATTAGCTATTTAGAATTATATAAAAAAGGGGTGGTATAAAGAATATAAAAAAAAGCAAAAAGAAGGAGATACTTATAAAAATATAACTTATAATACAATACAAAGAAATCTCGAAATTACTGATTCCTTATTTAATTTAAGCTAACACTTATTCGACTCTCGTCCAGGATACTCGATTAATACCCTAATATTTGATAATAATTATACCTGAAATACTTATACTGCTGGGCAGCTTAATATTATTAAAATTTACCTAAAGCCTTATACAAATATCCCATTCCCTTGTATTATCCTTTAACTTTTTAAATAATCCATTCTAATTTTAAGAATATTTATATCAAATCTTGTTATTTTTAATACTCCATTTTATTATATGGTATTAATGAGATAGTATATAATAAAAGTAATTATTTATTATCCTTAGGGAGAAAATAATTTAGTTTAAGAAATATTAAAATTCCTTAATTTTACAACCAAGTTTTTTATTTTAATATATTTTCGGGCAGCCGCGGTATTAGTAAAAATATTAATATATTTTAGAAATTATCATTTTTCGTTTAGGACTAAATGTATCCGGGCCTCTTAAACTTACATAAGGCTTCATCCTCCATAAATATAATTCAGCAGGGTTTTATGACTAAAATAAAAAAAACGGGTTGCTTAATAAAGTATTACGCCCGATTTTATAAACAGGAGAGCATTATGTATTTTAGCTTTATTATGAGCTATTGCTTAATACAAAAAGCATTAGTTATACAGGAAAGGGGAAATGTTTGCAGTTTTAAATATCAAAAGTGGCTGCGATTAGGAGTAGTAAAGGGGTGGTCCTGGTAAAAGGGGTGTCGCCCACAATACTTGGTGAAAATAAGACAATGTCGAAAAAGGGGTGGCAAGTGCTGTGAAATAAATACACCAGCGTATGATCGCTTTTCGGCTGGTGAACCTTTTTTGAGGGACACATGTCGGAGTAGCTGAGAGAAATATCACGGGATACGACGCTAGTTATGGAAGGCCGCAAGCCGAATCGCTGCACAAGATAGTCATCTTATAGTCACAATATTGCTATTATGAGTTGCAGCCTTGCCGTCGGACCCAATCAGAAACGGATCTCGGCGACTATGTATTCATTACAGGCTGATTGCTGCAGCTTCAACTATCAAAGATAGAAAAACAGTATCGTCTCAATACATCCTCTTATCGATTTGGCCAGCAGACAACCAAAGCAGAACTGTACCACTAACTCTAAGTACGTGAATATAAAGACATGGCATCCTATCGTCTGGGAATGGCAGTTCGACGCGGGTTCGTTTGCGCCGCAAGACACGCCGTAAGCCCACCAGTGGTGGGATGTGGCTGCATCTTGAAACAATAAAAAGGTAGTCTTTTGAGAAAACAAGACCTGAAAAGACAAAAATATCTTGATGAGAGTGGGATTCGAACCCACGCGGGTTGCCCCATCAGGAGTTTGTCTGTTAAGGTGACCTTAACCTGACGCCATAACCAACTCGGCCATCTCACCTTCTGATTTGCTGAATTTTAGACATGGTTGCGGCCTTTATCGAGTTCGACATATTTGATATATTTTGAAATTGTGTGGTGAGTAGTTGATGTGGGCTGGGCTCGTGGGTGGCGCCAGGATAAGGCTAGGGCTGCTGTGGAGAAAAGTGGGTTGGAGGAAAGATATGGGACGATACCTCGCGCCAAGCCTATCATCCATGGATACGCTTATCGTGGACAAAGCAATCTGAGATGAGGATGATGGACGTCTCACAACTTGAAATCAATCAGATGCAACTTCAGTCGTACGCTGGAGAAGTTGGATGAATGCAAAGGAGTGTTTTAAAATTAATTGACCAGTAGGGGGAAACTACACGACTTGTATACGTTATGAATGCAGCTCTTCGCTCCTTTGAAGAGCATGAAACACCGACCTCAAGGAATGTTATTAATGAGAATCGCCGAAACCCCGTTCATCCCCCAAGTAGAAGTGTTGTCGAAAATGCTCCAAGCCAAACGCCCCCGAGGCAACTAACTAGGCATATCTATATATTCATTTCCCAACGCCAATATACATTACATCGATCTTCTATAAACAGTAGTATTCCTCCTATTTGCATATCTCCATCCCCTCCCATCCCCCTCATCTCATCTCGACCTAGCAAATTCAACTTACTATTTAACCCACCAGCATTGAGCACTTCGGTTCACTACTAGTTCATTTCCCCTAATGTCCCGACGGCAACTCGCTAACATTCTCCCTCCTAGCCATGCCCTCGGAAGGCAGCTCACTAACCGTTCTATCGAAAGACTGATCCGGCAGTTCCGAGACCGTCTGCATCTGCCCCGGCCCTCCCATATTATGGCCGTGCACACCTAACCCAGACTCATCTGCAGACTGCGGCGTCGGCCACGCATTATTCGCGCCGTATGGCGAATCTTGACCGCTGCGAAACCCACCAGCACTATATCCGCTCAACGCGCTGACGTGCCTCGAGTTCGGCGGCAGGGTAGATTGATCGGAGTACCGCTGCTGATTCGCGAACGCCAAGTCTGGACTGTTTTCATAGCCTCCACCGCCGAGGGAATGCCCGGGAGGAGGTGAGCCGGGCTGCTTGTATGTGGTGTTTGGCGTGCCGTGGGGGATGGGGCTGTAGGCTGTTGTAGCTGTCATGTACGATTCTGTCCATCCAAGACTATCTATTAGCACCACCCATCCTGGTAATACTCACCACCCTTGGGAAGGAGGTGGTGATTGTTTTAGAAGTAAGTGTGAGAATGTGGTTATGACCTACCTCTGTAAGGACGTCCCGGCTTTTCTGGGGCGGGACTTGCCGCATGACCAGCTGCAGCGCCGAGCATTCTTCCATCTCCTCCTTGTGTATTGTCGTCACCCTGCGGCACGGGGCCCTGTCCCCCGTATTTCTCCTCGACGACCTTCTTCCGGAAGCATATTCCGAGCCTAAACATGATTATGCCCACGATAATGGCCAGCACCGCTGCTCCTCCGACCGCAATACCGATAATTGCACCCGTGCTCAGTCCTCCCCCGTCGCCACCACCTGAATCCGGCAGTGCAGTAGCTGTACTTCCTGCCCCCGTTGTCGTGGCCGAGCTATCCAACCCCTCCACAAAAATGGCCCTCTCGTCCTCATCCTCGCTAAGCACCGCAGCGCGCATGTTATCCTCCGCGCACCCGCCCTCCTGGCAGGGGTTCTGGTCGTGACAACATCCCATGTACGGTCGAGTGCCGGAGAAGGGACCGTCGTCGGAGTAGGAACAGGTGTACCAGTACGTTTCATCCTCGTCTGGGTTGGCGCATGCTTCGGGGGGGACTTCGTAGTGCGTGTCTGTGCTGTAGCTGCTGTTGCCGATCGCGGCTTGGGGGCAGATGCCGTTGAGTGTGGATGTGCAAGGGTCAACGGTGCAACAGCCGAGATATTCGGTTTCTGTGTGGGTGTTAGTGGGGGAAGAGGGGAGGGAAGGGGCGGGTGGTGATGATAATGGTAAGGAGGGTATGTGAAGGGGGGAGGGGTACAAGTCTTACCGTATCCCTCGCAGATATAGAATTTTCCCTGCAGGCAGCTCAGTCCGAGCTTCTGGTATGGCGACTCGTCCGACATAAGGATGATTTCGTTTTCTTTAGTTGCTTATTAATATTAAGGTGATATGTGTGTATGGCTTCACGACCCAGATATATGAATGGTTATCTTTCGGTCTTCAATATCAGAGCGAGTGGAGGAGAGAATATTGATCACTGGGCGCAAAAGAAGAAAGAGGAAGGAGAAAAGGAGAGAAGAATGGATGAGGGCGAATGTTGAGAAGGGGAGGAGGGCATAAGAATGATGAGAGCAGAAACGTTTGCACTGCGGGTAAACCCGAGTGGCAGGGATGTAGGTAGAAGTGCTTCGGACCCGGACTAGATGTGGGTGGTTGTTCAATGGGTCGTGACACAGGCAAGGGTCTTGGGCATATGGACTAGGACTGGGTTCTGGTGTGTATGTGTGGGTTTGTTATATGTCCTTACTAATGTGCATCCACATGGACGTTATTTCTTAATACCCTAGAAGGGTTCTCTTGCTTGCTTACTTATTGATGCCATAGTCTATGAAATGTAACTGATCAGTATAAGAGAATCCTTTTTCCTTTTCTCACAACCCACTTCGTTTCCAAGCCTCCGGATTCCAATCCTCGCTTCTCATATGTTAGTTTTCGAGGCTGAACTGTGAAGTGAAAGTTATTTTGTATCTCCGGAAATGCTTGTTCCATGCCAGGCTGTCCTCTCGGCGCCCTGTTATTTTTCTTATGTTTAGCTGAATGATTTTACACTTGCCGTGGGAGTCTGGGGGGGAGGGGAGGGCTGTTGGTTTCCAAATTTACAAAATTTCCAAACACTTTCTTCATACGCCATCAGGCGGCACAGCGGAGGTTGGGGCATCTAGTCCGAGTCGCCCGTATGCATAATCCATGGTGATGATGAATATTGGGGGCCCTTTTTGCATGTGTTAAGGTGTGACGAAGGTAGGATATGCATCCTTTTCATGTGCTGTGCCGTACAACGCACGGTGGACCACCGAGGCTCCGCCACACTTCCAGCATATCCATGCGGATGGCTACCGACAACAGGTTCTGGGGAAAAGGCGAGGGGCAGGACGTTGTGTTCTCCTAGTATTGGTGATTTTATTTACATTCTGAGGGTTAGGCTCGCATCTTCAAGTGGTCAATTTTTATTTATTGCTCTGCTGTCACGAGAAAGTCGTGCCTCCAACATGTTGTCTGTGTATATGGGGACCCTGGTGGGGATATGCATACTACTCTGTTTGTCACCGCTCGTAGGGAAATCTCTTAGCTACTGTAGGTAGGAAGCCATGTAACTATGTAGAACACCTATGGTTACAGTTAGATCTTAGCGCAAGTGCTGATGATAGCGAACCCCGACACACGCATAAAAAGAACAGCTTTGCTACTGCAGCCATGATTTCCTCGAGGGAATGTATACTCCTGATGGTCAAGTCAATGCCTCCGAAATATTCCGCCGCGCTCTCGTTACAACCAATTCCTCGCATGGGGCAAGTCGTATGCACATTCATGGAACTATTGGGTTCATTCATCGGTTGCCCACGCAATCATATGCGGGCTAATATCAACCCATGCTACAAATATACCACATGTATCCATCCATTCCAACGCAATCGGGCAATCTAATCTCAACTGCTCCCAGAACTCGACGAGGCTGAGCTGAAAATCATAACAAAACAGTTATGGAAGTGTGGGTGCTGGACTGGCGATGCCCAATTTGACAGTGGCCGCGGGGGGCTTGCGCCTCCACAAGTGCACCCCGACTCGCATTCGGCACGGAACCGTGGCAACTTGGAAATTGGGGGCCCGGGAGAATGCTGTGCAACACACCATCATTTTCCCAAAGCTGCGGCCAAAAGATGTAAAACACTGTTGCAAGAGCCTCATTCATCTCCCTGGACGTCCCCTCTGTTATCTTGAAGCAATCTTTATTCTTCTACCCTCTCAATTTGCCTACGAGACAACTGAAGACCCATCAGCTTCCGCGCATACATGGTCAAATACTACAGAATATTGCAAGACAGCAACACCTTGTTCAATCCGTCGTGGAACTGAAACTGGAACTCGAACGCAGAATGCCGCACAACCGCCGGCCTGATGGCGGCGTAGTAAGGCGACGGATTGGGTGAATGGGCGGACGGGCGGGTGAATGGGTTTGTTCCTCCACTCATTTGATATGATATATGACATGTTGCCCAACCTGCCCACACGCACAAATTTCCTCCGCCCCGTCTGACATACTCACATCGCTAGGAAGCATCTGTCGAATTGATGAAGCAAAGTTTATCAAACCTCATCTAAAAATTAGGAATTACTAGTAAATCTCGTCGAGGGAAAAAAACAGGACAAATCATCTTGACAACCGCTTTTGTGCCTTACCTGAAGTAGCCGGAACGATTCCTCCGTGGGGGCCAGAATGGGGCTTTGCTGGAAGGAAGCGAGGCAGTTTCGCTGACGTGAGATAGCCGTGTTCGTTCGTGCAGTTCCGCGAAAGTAGAACAATATGCACTGCGCTGCTTCTCAGGAGAAGTAAGCTTAAGAAAAATATCACCCAGGGGGCCTGTTTCATGGAAAGACCGGCTATCGGGCAACGTGCTACAGTCGTACGTAGGGCCTCGGTGTGGGGTTGGGGCTATATAAATGTAGTGCCCGCTTATCGCACCCAAATTCCATTCCCCATCTACCACCCCACTCATTCCAGTGCGACCTTCCCTTGTGGGCGTTGTTGGTTGGTAGCCGATCTTTGTAGCCCTGGAGATGTGAGGCCCGTAGAGACGAGCTGTCTAAAAGTTCGGTGTGGAAGCTGCAAAAACTGAGATGACACGGTGAGTCGCTCGGTGTACCCCACATCTCATCATTCCTAAAATCCCGGCAGGGGACTTTTCATCACAGACAACCTTTCGGCGTGCTGAACCCCGTAAAGCGTTGGCAGAATTTCTCACTTTCCTTTGCCGTCCGGGGCCGTGGCAACCTGTCAATACGACGAGCCCGAAGTGACTATTATAGAACAATGTGCACTCGGCCTAGAGTCTCTTGTGTTGTGTGACTGGTCGCTGCCTTCCTCTGTTTCCGAAGTGTGCGACAAATATTCTGCTACCGAAATGGAGGAATTGAGGGGAGTGGATGATCTCGTTAAGTCATGCGTCCAAGCCTTCCTTTCAGATGTGTTGGGGCTTACCCTTCTGCCCTATCACCGTCAAACGCACTGGAATGCGGAGTTCCTGTTGGTTCGGCCGGGTGTTGCGGCTCCATCGCTCCTGCCCCTGCCCTAGGCTCCATATTTGGCAGTGCTCCTTCTACTTCTATTGGCAATCACGAGAAATCGCAGCCTGGGAGTTGAAAACAGACTCGTCATGTGGGAGGAGAGCACCTACTAGGGCTGTGGCGTTTCTGTGATTCATCTCCGCTATATCAGACAGTGGCCAGTCAATGGTTTTGAAGGATTGAGGCTCGCCGAACTGCCGCTCAGCCCCGGGCGGGGAAACTTCCGAGTCAAGTTCGACCAAAAAGTCCCTTCCGTCTTCAAGTTACGTGGTGGTTTTGCGAGCGCTCACAGACGCCGGCAGGGCTTGGTGTCTTATGAGTTTCATCTCTTGCCAATGGGCGGTCGGTCGCCTCATTCCTGAGGGGCCAACATCATCTTTTCCAATCCTTCCCTCCGCTTTATTAGGCGTCAACTTTCTCTCGTCAGGCCTCTGCCACTGGTCTCTGGCTGTTCCTTGCTGCTAGACCAATCCCCCATCTATAGAAATCTGCATCATACCAAATCCTTTACTAATCCTCCTGTCAAGCCTGCCTTTCCGCATTTACCCCACGGTCCCGGGACTTAAATCTTGACTCGGCTTGATTGGCACCGACAAAACTCAACAGCCGGGAATGGGTTCCCGCGAAAAGAATGCTGCGGGGTTCAGCCCACCACACCCGGCCCCACCAGCTCCTCCGTCCAACAATGCCAACGGCTCCGAAACAAATCCCGGCACCCACAATGCCGATCTCAACATCAGTCCCGAGGCCGCTAAGAGACAGCGTGGCCAGTTCCAAGCTGTCCTGGACAAGGCTAGGAAAGAACATCGATTGAGCAAAGAGCAAGGCCATCTTGATTTCTTCAAGCAGCCGCCCATGTCCAACGTTGGCGAACTTCTGGCCGTCATCGGCCTCAAGAACCAGAAATTTGAGGCTTTCCGAGCTAAGAACCACAGGATTTACTCGGTTATGCGGAGCACTCTGACCCCCATCGAAGTCGTCGGAGGCATCATCGCGGGCGCCGCAGAGGAGGTCTTCTCTCCCGCGCAAATTCTCTTTTCCTCGGTGATGTTTTTTGTTACGGCTGCGCGCGGCGTATCCGAAGCCTACGACTCCATCATCAGCCTCATGGAACAGCTCGGCTTTTTCACCAAGAGACTCAACCAGTACATTCGCATCGAGCTGGAGCCCGACACGGTCGACCTCCTCGGACAGATCATGGCGGTGCTGTTTGAGGTTATCGTCATATCGGCAAACGCCATCAGCAAAGGCCGCGCCAAGGCTTTCGTCCAGAACCTTTTTGGTGGGGATGATGCCGTGCAGGATGCAGTTGGGCGCCTTGAGACCCTTTTCGGCTTTGAGCGCGGCCAGATCATTGCCGAGATTATGAAAAATATGGGTGATCTGAAAGATTCCGTCCGAGATGGATTCCAGGATACACACGACACACTCGAAAAAGTCCAGATGAACCAGGGCCGTCTGATCGAAGACCTCTCCCGCCTCGAGCAGTCACTCCAGACGCTCCGTAAAGACGAATCACTGCACGGCGATAAACTTCACGACATCCTTCACCCAAGTGTGTATCCGTATGATCTGCTGAGCAGATTCAAAAAAACGATGGCTACGAATACTGGCTTATGGGTTATGGACGAGGCCGTCATGTCTTCTTGGCTCTGCTCCGAATGGCCCTTTTTGCTGATGTATGGAGCTGCCGGTGTTGGCAAGTCTTATCTCTCTACACGCATCATCAATGATTTTGGGAAGCTTTTCCTGGAGTCTGGTGATAGTAGGACTGGTCGCAACTCACTTGCGTACTTCTTCTTCCGAAACGACAACCCGGAAACACGAAGTCCGCTCCAAGCCCTGTGGGACATTGCCGGGCAGTTGGCTGAGGACGATGTGTACTACAGCAAAGTCTTGTTAGAAAGTATTTCGAGCTCCGACGACATCAAAACTATCGCAAGTGCCTTTCGAAAACTGATCCTTGAGCCTATGAGACAGGACGTGAGGCAGCGCAAGATTTTTTTGCTCTTTGACGGCCTGGATGAGGCTCCATGGGAAGAGGTGCAAGAACTTCTCTTCAACATGAAGGACTTGTCCAACTTAAACATCCAAATTCTCCTCACTGCACGACCTGAGTTGCAAGACCCAATAACCCAAGTGTTCGACGAAGGCGAAGGGGTAGGTGACAAGCTACACTACCTACACGTTACCGCTGAAAAAAACAAGCGCGATGTCCAGACTTTCATCGAGGAGTCAATCACGAAAGCGAGAAACATACGACGTGCGCCTAGGAAATTCCAGGAAAAGATAATAAAGGGGATATCTAAAAGGGCCGGAGGTGTTTTTATCATGGCTGCGCTGATGGTTGCCGACGTCACAAATGTGCATATGAAGCGCCCGGACACCATCGAAAACAGCCTCAAGGAGTATCCATCGTCGGTGACCGATTTGTTGCGCAATGTCATGCAGCGAGTTTGCAAGACGCTGAGTGCCGACATGGTCGAGGATCTTCGAGAATGTTTGATCTGGGTGTCTCTGGCCGAAGAGACATTGACGCTTGGACAAGTAGAAGCCATCATGACCCTTAAGCTTGGATGCAAGCCGTGGGGGTTGGAGCATGATCTTCGGGCGTCCTACTCGTCATTCTTCACCCTTGACCGAGACGACGGCTGGTCCACATCAGACCTGCTCGACAGAAGAGAGCAAGCGCACGCAAACCGAGATGCTTCCCCGGGCCGATCCCCAATTCCCGATGATCTCAACTTTCAATCAAACCCAGACCAGACCGACGTGGTATTTTTCCATGCATCCCTTGGCGACTTCTTCCGCTCTGACGCTTCCACACACATTGAGGTGGATGGTCACCAACAAATTGTGGGCTTCGACGAGAACACGGCCTTGATCCACATTGCATTGACTTGCCTTCGTGTCTTTGCCGAACCCGGCTTCTGCACCGAGGACACGGCTCGGCTCCAAGTTTATGCCGCCCGGCACTGGCAGCGGCATGTCACAAGAATTGACTTGAAGAAAGCTCCGGCCGATGACAAAACTCAGCTGCTCCGACTAGTTTATCGGATGCTTACGGACGAAGCCATCGTTTTTAACTGGACTGACTTTAACGAGTATACCGACTTCATACAGAGCCACAAAGTCCTGGAAGGGATACAAAAGCTCCTCGCCGAGGTGTCTGCCTCTGGATTGAACGGCCCCGGCGACACACCAGCTGCATCGTGGGCGAGATCTGGGGCGACAAACCTACACGCCATGATTGAGCCAATGGGACAGATATTTTCACGAGCATGGCTGCTTAAAAACTCGGGTGTGTCACGAAATGGCATTCACAAATCTACCATAGTGTGCGCAAATTTTATCCAGAATGTCGCCTACCTCAAGAAAGGATTCACTTGGCGTTCCGAACAAGACGATCCATCTTTGAGTCTCGAGACGAAGCTCAACACAGCCATCGAGTGGGCCAACCAAAAGCACAATTGGTGGTGGCAACTTAGGGTAGGTAGCACCTGGATGACACGGGGCGAGTATGCGAAGGCCCTCGACCATTACGACAAGGCTCGCGACCTGGGAGGCGATGTCATTTCAACCTCGGCGAGGATTGCTGTTTGCTACCAACTTCAAGGAAAATATCAGGAGGCACTTGATTTATTTTTGATATGTGAAGCCAAAGAAGAAGAGTTGATGGAGTCTGGTCAAGTTTCGTCGCAAATCGAGCATCTCAACCGGACATGGCGCCTGTATAAAGACTGTTATCAGGCTGCCACCTGTCTTATGAAGCTCAATCGGATCGACGAGGCAGCAGAATACTATCGCAAGGCCATCCAAAACGCGTACGATAAGACCCTGTTCGAAGCCGAGACAGCCTACATTGCATTGCTCATCAAGCACAATCGTTTCAAGGAAATCACAACCATCCTGCAAAAGATGGACCGTCCCGACAGTGGAGACCCTTCCAACATGGGAACGAGGCTAGTGCACTTCCTCGTCCAGAAAGCAACAGACAGCATTGTCCTCGAGTGGATTCCCCGCACGGCATGCAGGAAGGAGGCGCTTCCCTTTGCCAAAGAGCAGTACAAAATAGCCCGGACCGAGGCCAAGAATATGGAAGACACGGCGGCCGAGTTTGCCCTGCAGCTAGGACGTGCCGTATTTCACATTCTGGCTCGGGATTACTCACATGCCAATGAAGATCTCGAGGCGATGTGCTTCTCGTACTATCGTCCAAAAGGGTCCCTCCCTATCCGCTCCATCCAGACGCAAGCCCTAAAGCGGCTGGCGTACCTATACAAGCAGTTAGCACTTCACACGGAAGAATATGAAAGCGGCGCGAATAGCGGAAGGTGGACTGGCGGCCTTGAGACACTGGAGCAGAAATTGAGAGAGAACCAAAGCTTGGACGTACCGATACAATTGGTTGGCCAGAGTCATAATGATGCCTCTATGTACAAAGGCCTGCTGAGTCGCAAGACTGGCGACTTGGCAGGGGCTAGAGAGGTTTTTCGACCGCTGGTTCTGGAGGCGCTGGACATTCTCGAGGATGATGAGCCTCAGAACGACACTTACGCGATAAACAACCTGGCGATGGTTCTTATGGCAGCGGGTGAGATTGACGATGCCATGGCACTACACCAGAGCATGCGACCACCGGACTCGACCATCATTGCCAGCGCTGTGAGCGAAGAGAAAGAGGAGGCGGTTGCGGTTCAGGCGGGACGGCTGGAGCCCAAGCTTCCAGGGATGCAACTTGGATTCTGCATGCAGTGCCTGGACACTCTCGACGATCGCCAGCCGGTTGCGGTCTGCCAGTACTGCCTCGATCCGTTTTGCTTGAAGTGTCTGGCTCATATCCAGAAGATGGATATTAAAAAGTGGGAGGACATCCCGAGCAAAAGGAGTAGTGTCGTCTCTAAAGAGGAAGCGATGAGCAGCAGACGGGATACGGGCCCGGTGATTTTGGAGAGCAGCTGCAGGAAAGACCACGAGTGGGTGACGGTGAAGCCACTTGGCACAGAGCTTAAATCGGGTGAAATACTCGTTGGAGAGCACGTGGTCAAGTTTAAGAAGTGGACGGCGGATTTGCGAAGGAAGTGGACCAGTACGTGACTAGGCTGATTGGGTTCTTGAAATAGTTGGATGCTTACATGGAGGGTTGGTGTGTTACTGCTAGATAATGTTTTCACCAGGTATCTTTGAATTGTCCAAGCGGTTGCATTACAATTCAATTCTTTTTAAATCTTAATCGCAGGCTAGTGGGTAATAAAATAAGTGACCTGCCAGCACCTCATGTTCATAAATACCGCACGTGTAAGCACCACAGGAAGCACATAGGAAGTATATACTGGCTGTAAAGAAGAAAAAAAGGCGTACCGCCAAGTGTTTGTGCCATCGAGCCACCTTTTTATCACCCATTTGCGTGCGTTGCGGTGAGATGGCGATGAATTATGGTGTTTTTGTGGGCCGTGCCGTGGGGTTACGGAATGACGTCAATGACTACCGCCGTCTTGGATCTCAGACATGCCTCCCTGCATGCATGTTGCGTGAGCTCTTCCATTCCCAACCTAGTGCAAACAACCAGCTGAGCAACATGACGAGATCTAAGAACGCCTCTGATGTAAAAAATACTGGACCCCCTACCATCCCAACCTGTCAACAAGCATCGCTGTCGGAGCCGCAGAAGAAAAGAGCTCGCGTAAAGGAGCCGCGTGAGTGGTGCGCTGGCGTCCGGCAGGTGGGGTGTGGGATGGCTCGACGGTGGAGAACCCGATGTAGTGAGGAGTGCCCTAGAATGCTGTCATCGCCCGGTGAGGCATGACGACGAGGCTGCAGGGTTTCCATATGGGATAGACAGTAGGAGGTCGAGATAAGAGAGCTCGAACGATGAAGCCGTCATACCGTGTGCCGCGTCGTTTTTCCCCTTGGGTTTAGGGCTGTTGGGATTATCAATGGCGATTGGGAGGTTCGAGTACGCGGTTGACAAAGTACACGGCATACTTTGGTGGAGTGTCCAGGACAAAGACAGCAAAGGCGATGCTTTAGAACATTGACCGCTTATATAATATACTTTGGACGCACCATTGGAAGCATTGCTAAAATCACCACCACAAGTATTGGTGCTGTGAAGGCTCAAAGAGAAGACGGGAGATTGGTGTTTGAGAACAACGGTACAGATCGTCTTATTCCTAGAGTAGGGTAGCTCTCTTTCTAGATTAACGGACGGACCCCACCAGACAGAGTTGCGAGCGGATATCATGCAAACCAAGAGTCCGCTGGTAATCCACCCATCCAAGATTTTTGACTTCTTCGGTTCCCGCCTCGCCTACCAGGGGTTTGCTCAAGGTGATGATCACAGCAGATGACGAGGGCCAAGACATTAACCAATCGGCAGCGCGTGGGGTTATGGTGTAGGAGAGCAACAGGTTCCAGAACCACACTGCGGCAGGACCGCAGTACCCGCATACGCACCTGGAGACTTTGGAGACTCCGTGCAGGCTGGAGCACGAGAGCAGGTGCGCAGTGATGCCATGACATTTTTCCAGCCCGTCTCTCTTGCCTGGGCAATAAGGGTTGCCGTCTACGTCAATTGAGAACACACGGACCAATGAGATTGCGGTATTGGGGAATTACAAGACGAAAAGGAAGTTGGCATCCAAACCTACAGTATGTCATGCCCATACAAATATCTGGAAGAGGAACGCCAACATCTAGAATGCGGATGGGAAGATGTTCTGGGATTTGAACTCAATATATCTAGGCTGCTGCGTTCGCCCTTCCCCGCCTCTGATCTCTTAGAAGTTCTCATCCCTCATCTTTGACAATCAATCAGTTTTGCAACGAATATCCATAGGGCAAGAGTCTAACCTGGTCTCCTCCTCCTGCCCCTACTAGAAGGACCCACCCTCTCCAGTCCCTTATTTCCCTCTTGGCCGGTAGTTCACCACCGGTCATACCGTCCCCCCCCTCCCCGCCGCGGCCAACAACAGAGCTAAGAGCTCGAGACAACAGTTCCTACACCACAGCCAAACCACCCGGCGCAAAAATGGCGATCTTCGACGAGAAACGACATCAGCACCACCGGCCCGAGAGGCAAGACTCCTCTTCCTCCGCATCCTCTAGCGAAAGCGCCTTCGTGACGCCCATGGAATTCGAACACAACCAACAATGCCGCCACCATGACGTACCACCCCCGGCCGGCGGCCCCTTTGACCGGGACCCGGAAGTCGGCACATACGGCTCCGGCTCCTCCCCTTCCTTAGAAAAAGACAAGAAGTACGAAGGCCAGGACCTCAATCAAAACGTCTTCTCGGGCGACGGGTCGGAAGGCGGCAAGTCGTACCGAACTATGGGTCGGAAATCCACAATAATCGTCCTGATCACGAACCAAATCGGTCTTGGGATCCTGTCGCTGCCAAAAGTTGTGCAGACTCTTGGTTTACTACCCGGTCTCATCACTATCGTAGGCATGGGCATCCTTTCAACCTACACGGCATACGTCCTTCTCCAGTTCTACCGCCGATACCCCTCCTGCGTGAATATCGTAGACATGGCTTATGTAGTCGGCAAAACTCCATTCGCAACCATTGTGGGCGTCGGTCTCCTCATAAAACTCGCTCTCACCTGCGCCTCTGCGTCCGTCACCATCTCCGTCGCCTTCAACACCATCTCGGACCATGGAATGTGCACCGTCTGGTTCATCCTCTTCGCCGTCCTCGGGCAGTGGCTCCTGTGCCTCCCGCGAACATTCAAGTTCGTCTCCCACGTTGGATGGCCTTCTACCATCACGATGCTCGCCGCGATATTTATTGTTATTATTTCTTTGGGAATAGAAGGTCCCCAAGGGGCACCGGATGGATGGGATAAAGAGATCAAGGTGGTAGGGAATCCAGACTTCAAGACCGCCGTCTCCAAAGTCTGCTCCTCGGCATATGCATGGGCAGGAAACTTGGCCTTCGTAACGTACATGGCTGAGATGAAGGATCCCACCAAGGACTTTGTACCCTCTCTCCTCGTTCTGCAGGTCTTCAGCTTGTCCTTGTACGTTCTGATAGCGGTGGCGGTCTACTGTTTCGCCGGACAATATACAACGAGCCCCGCGCTCGGGGCCGCTCCAGTTCTGCCGGCAAAGATCGCGTACGGTATTGTGCTCGTCGCCCTCTTCGCTACAGGCCTTTGCTTTGGGCACACGGCTCTGAAGTTCATGTACGTAACCATCATGCGGAAACTAAAGGCGACGTCTGAGATCACCAAGAACACGCCCAAATCGTGGATTGTCTGGGTGTCATGCGCGACTGTCTTCTGGGCAGTCAGTTTTGCCCTCGGTAATGCCATCCCAATTTTCGACAGCATCCTCGCCATCAGCAGCGCAACTTTCATCGCGTGGTTTACCTTCGGACTATCTAGCATCCTGTGGTTTCACTTGAATTGGCCCGATAAGCAGTTCCTGAAGGGATGGAAGAAGATCGGCCTTACAGTTTTGAACGTGTTCATCATTTGTCTTGCTGTGTTCATGAACTCCGCGGGGTTGTACGCGGCCATTTCGGACTTGATGGAGATTTATGACTCGAGCAAGAATAAGATTAGGGGTCCGTTCACATGTGCCGATAACGGAATTTTCTAAAGTTTGAAAATGAGAAAGAGCTGGGACTCGAGAGGTGGGCGTCTTGTTTATATGGGTGTGGGATCTTCCAAAATGGTTTGGAGACATAGTGTATCCGAGCATATTCGAAGCAGTGAGGCTTTGCCCGCATCTACCTGGCGTTTTAGCGACTGGATTATATTGTATGATATTAGATGATAGTCGAGCGATGTTTTCGAAGACAGCGAATGGAATGAGTTTGGAATATGACCCTTGCACCCTTATTATTGATCCAAGGTACATCTAAGGTGTGCATGACCTCGAGAAACAGAATCAGTTTATCTCCAGGGGGAAGTATCAGCGGAAGCACAACTGCAATAGGAATGCAGTCTACAATCTACACGCACCCAGGCTGTTGATACAAAAACAGAAAACTTTTCACACTCTCCAATACCATCCCCGCCTACGACAAGGGGGGGTGGGGGGGGGGGGGGGGTACTAGGTAGTTTTGTCAAAAGCGGAGAGTTTTTCCCCACGACTCTGCCCGGACCTTTTGCGACTCGTGTGTCTCCGTGTTTCGTGGGAGTGCCTACTCCAGGAAATCGAGCGGGGGAAGGAGTCCCACGCCCTGATGGGCGTCGATTCCCGACTGTGCCATGGCGCCGCCTATGGTGTGCGAGACGACCCCGAGGCCCATGGCGGTGGAAAGGGCGATGTACGCTGCGGACTCCTTGCTGCGATACGTCGACCTGTCCCCGGTTGTGAGCGTGGCTGCGCTGGGGACCCTGCCAGGAACAATCGTCCTCCTCTCTCTCTCCCTCGGGTGGCGGTGGTGGTGGCTGGTCGCCGCCGTCGGAAAGCTGGGACTTCGGTGAGGGGACGGTGCGGGATTTGCACTGCAAACGACGGGGTTCGTAAATGCGTGCCCGTTCGAAAGCCGGTACATTCTTTCAACAGCTCACCGCCCCAGCAAACAGCAGCATCCCCCGCAGCCTACGCAAAAATTAGGAAGGTTACTTAAAGTACTAACATAAAATAAAGATTTCTAACCGTCACGGACAAAATTATTTCTAATTAAAATCATTTCCTAATTCTTTTAAACACGATTTTATTATATATCATGCTTGCTTGCTTATTTCCTACCCATAAAACTACGCTACGCTTGATCTTGAATTTGATAACAGTTGTTATTACATAAAAACCCAATGCTCATTACTGCCAGACATCCGTAATGGTCGTCATGGATTCACAAGCATCAACCGTGAGCGTGTGGTTCGGATCGGCTTCCCAAGTCACAGATCCGGACGAGTCAACCAGGATATACTTATACTCGACGATGACGCCTACGTTTAAGATGACCGTGCCGGCCCAAATGGGCTCCTCCGCGGTGTAGTCGGATGCCTCGAGTGCGACGGCGTTGTTGGTGTCCCAGGATCCTAGCTCTTCGGCGTTTCCGACTCTGGTGGTGGAGGAACACGCGTGTGTTAGAGAGTATTTATTGTGGGGAAAGAGAGGGACGGGGCATCGGAACAACTTACATCTTGATGGTGTCGCCGAAGACCGTCTCAACTTCCTCTTCAAAGGTGACGTACACGGAGGAAGCCGTGCAGCTTGGTGCCGAGCTGGTCTCCGTTGAAGTTGAAGAGTCGCCGCCTTCTGCTAGGGGTGTTAGTATTCGACCTAAAAGAACTTGTGACGATTGGTTGAATTCGATCTTACCTGTGGAATCGGGGCAAATGCCACTACCCGTGATTTGCTCAATCGGCCTGAAGATCTGGGGCATGCCCTTCGCGACCGTGACGGACAGCGAGCCGTCATCCGCCACCGTGCTGATCGTGCAGCCGATGACCTCGACTAGTTGCTGTCCGCCGTCGTAACCAGTGGACGAGATGGAAACGTCGTAGTCAGTAGCGATATCGCCGCCAGACGAGTAAACGCTCAGGGTGGAACCCTTCTTCGTGGCCATCGTCATTCCCACGGTGTAGATCGGCTCCGTCTGGGACTTGATGAACTCGGAATCGGAAGAGATGGCCTGCCTCCTGATTTCGTTCATCTGGGCAATCCAGGAGTAGAGCTCCGTGGTCGTGTCATACCCAGTGAGCCAGACGGCGGAGCGTGCCACCTCGACGTCGCCGTTAAATCCTTGTTCGTGCCCCTCAAAGATGATGGGGTAGCCGTCTATCATCATGATAAAGGCCAAGGCATTCTTGTTGAGGGTCGTATCCGTGGTGAAGGACTGCCAGGTGGACATGTCGTGGTTGGAGATGAAGTTCCCCAAGTAGGAGACGTTGTGCCCGCTTTCCGTGAGAGTAACTATTCCGTCGCTCAACTCCGAGAAATCGCCGGGTTCCGTGCCGAAGGCGCGCTTGGCCCAGAAGTAGAGGGGGTAGTTGAGAACGCCGCTCATGTAGTTTAGGTAGTCGAGGGTGTAAGCTGGGTCGCCGTTGAGCACCTCGCCGACGGTGTACACGCCGGCCGCATCCTCGAAGAGCGGGTGGAAGCTCTTTTCGACGTGCTTGGCCGAGTCGATGCGCAAGCCGTCGATACCGTATTCGCTGACGATTTCACTGATCCAGGGCATCCAGATTGCGCGAACGTCGTCGTCCTCGGTCCTCAGGTCAGGCAAAGAGACAATGTCGTCTCCTTCCCAGCAGGTCTGGAGGATGGTGGAGTACTCGTCGCTGTAGTCTATGAAGCAGGGGTCGTGGTAGTAGCTGGCGTCATTGAAGGGGTTGTAGATGCTGTAGTCGACGCAATTTAGGCAGCCGATATATGCCATGTGGTTTGCAACGACGTCAACCATGAGATACTAGGGGTTCACGGTGTAAGACGAGGGAGCTACTGGTTTCCGTGGGGGGAGGGCTTACCATGTCCCTGCTGTGCAACTCGTCGGCAAGCTCCTTCAAGTCATCCTCGGTGCCGAAGTGGTTGTTGATGGACCAGATGTCCTGGGCCCAGAACCCGTGGAAGGCCTCCCTGCGGCGGAAATTAGTGATTTATTGGTAACGTATTAGTGTTCAGAGTGCAAAAAGGTCCCAAAAACATACCCCTCGTCCGAAGTTCCTTCAACTTGTGTAACAATAGGTGATATCCAAATGGCCGTGAAGCCCATGCCCTGTATGTAGTCCAAACGCTGAATGATTCCCTGGAAAGAGCCTCCGCAGTACAAAGCTTCGTCGGGATCGCACCCGGCAGTGACGGATCCGTCGCTGCGGGCGAATCTATCGGTCATGACCTGATAGACGCTCTGCTTGCTCCAGCCGTTGGCATCGAGAGCCAAGACTGGGGCCACGGCGGCCGCCAGTAGGCTAAGAAAGGCAGTAGGCTTCATGGTTGTGGAGCTTGATGGGCAAAGAAGCGACAAGATGATATGATCTTCCGATGTGGCGGCGTCGTCCGCTCGGCCTAGTTGCCCGGATATGGGGTTCTAGCAAGCGAGTTTTAATAGTCCCAAGCCTTGGAATGACAGGATGATAGATATCGCGGGGACTGTAGAAACAAGAACAAAGCTCTAAGCGAGCAATGATCGTGCGAAAAGGTTATGCGAGTCTGCGGTCCTTTTCGAGTAAGGCCGATGGGGTTCCAGCTAGTAATGCTTGGAATAAAGATGTAGACTGCAAAGGCTGATCGTCACACAGCCGTCCAAGGTCTTGGGTGTGGAATATGCCGCTAAAGTATATGATGGGCGGGAAGGGCAGGGCCAAGTTCTGTCTGTGATGTGGAGATGGAAGTAGACGAGTAGGAACGCAGGAATTAAACCGCTCACCTACTGTTATTTATAGGAGTAAAAATGGATGGTTGGGTGGGAAGGGAAGTAAGGTGCCAATATTAGGGGGGAATCGTGCAAAAATGTGTAATTTTTGAGGGGGTTAATATGATGATAAAAATGGTCGTTTTGTTTGTTTTGTTTATAGTACCTAGGAAAGTCGCAAGGGGCGAGACATGCCCACCTGACAGGCGCCACAATATGTGGTTCCCCCCGCAAAACGGACCTGCTAGAGCTTGCGAAGTCTGGGGATGCCTTCCCCATGGGAGGAAGTAACGGAATGATGGTAGAGGGATGCATACTTGTTGGTGATACAATGCAACATACAGTAATGTCGGTAGGTACATAGTATTTTGAAGCATGGGCTGGAAATATGCAAGTACTATGCCAGGGGTGGTTGCACAAAGGCCCGAAGGCAGTGTCGCTTTGCTGGGTAAGCGCAGCACCTGCACGTGTGGACACTGGAAGGAGCAACGTCGATAGGAGATTTCAAGCACGGACAAAAATGTGTCCCTTCTTTGTTAATTTTCCTTCCTCGCCAACGTCATGGATTCTTGGCAGGTGGCTACCCGGCCAAGCGGTCGTTAAGGTCCACAGTTGCAATACAAAGCACGGCGGAAGTGAGACCTCAGGAAATTCCATGTTCAAATCATTTGTACTGGAAGCATCAGTGGGTTCATTGAGGAAGGACTACTAGAAGGAGAAGCACTACTAGAAGCACTACTAGAAGCACTAATAGAAATGCTATACAACGTAGAGATTTACTTTGCTGGCTCGCTAGAGGAAGGAAACAGCAAAGACAACTGTCCAGCAGTGGATATGTTCCCCAACCTAACATGTTCAGCACAACACTTACATAAATTGGTACTCACTAGTATAGTCTCGCCGACCTCTTCACGCGACTTAGACTTCGACTGCTCTATCCCGACACTTAAAGCCAGCTGGAATTCGCTCTCCTACCGATGTGTTGATTCGACCGCACAAGACGGTGCTGTCATCCGGCCCCCAAAAGAGGTTTCATCTTCATTGCGGTACCTTGTGGGGCTGAAGGATTCCGGCAAAGGGTCTTGTGCATGTCCTCTGCCGACATCACCAGCATTCATCAAGATACACGCACCTATACATGCATCCGCACAGAGGTATTACGGGGGTTTACCTGCCCGTACTCGGCCCGAAATATCTCGCCGTGGGAGAGTGAGTGCATTTGTCTGCATGTGATCGTCCCAGAATGGCACGGAACAGAAGAAACAAGGCTGCTCAGCTTTGATTGCACCCGACATTTATGGTTTGGAGAATGACTGCTTGCATGATTGAAATGTCGCCCACCGGAGCCACATATGGAGCAGACAAGGTGCGATGTTTTTACTTGCTCGAGTCGTCATGCGCAACCTAATGCCTAACTTTCCTTCAGATGCTTTGCACGACGACCAAGCTCCGCGGCGGCGCGCTAACGTCACGACGCCAGTCATCAAAGTTGTGCACGTTCATATTGGACCTGATATAGGGTCCTGTCAGTTCACCACTAGGGCCGACTCTCTTCCTTGCTAACTCGGACATGTTTCCTCAATACACCAAGCTCAACAACACACAAATGAAATTGTCGTCCTTCATGGCCGGACTCGGCGACTTCCAGCTCGTCAAGAATGGGTTGATGCGGAGAAGCAGCGAGGTGGGTGACAAAATAAGTGGCACGGCTATACTTAAGATCCCGCGCATCACAGCTGGCAGCACTACTGTAGACACCACTGGAAGTATTACTGGGAGCACAACTGGGGAAGTTACTGGGAGCATGCCTTAATGTCTTAGCTAAGATTTTATGTAAGAACGGGAGATAAAAACAACAAGGATTTCAAAGCACTGAGGCCTGTCGGGGTATCTGTTCCAATGGATGACTTCTTTTGTCACCCACTCGGCTCCCAAGCCCCCATGTCGCGTAACCGAACATCTCCCTGCGCATTCATTCACCTTCTTCCCCGCGATCTCGAGCGCCGAGAGAACAGTCAATCGGACCGTACCAAAGCTCGCTTATGAATGCCCGCAGAGAAAAGTTTTTCCAACCGGTCGCAGGACGTCCAACCTGTCGGAATATTCCTAGTGACGTCATTCTATACAGGCTCATCCGGGTCTGCTCGGGGGGTGCTCGGCCAAGTACAGTCGGATGCACAAGGCTGGGGCTGGCACTAGCCAGGAGACAAGACGACAGGGGTGACATCGCTTGGAAGGAAAGTCTGAATGAAGGCAAGGGGCAGCTCCTGAACCGCAATCTCCTGGATAGCGCCACGACTGAGGTCAAATGGATAAGCTTTTAGGGGACGGTATACATTGGTACGTACTGTGGTATAGATGGTAAGTGCCGATTTAATATCCAGATTCGGTAATCCGCCGCTCCGGGCTTGCATTTGCTTCGAGAGGCTTACTCCGGCCGCCGAGCGGGACGCCGGCTTGGCGCTGAACATGCCCCAATTGACTGCATATCCGGGTTCTGCCAGGGGCGGGCAGGCAGGGGTGCAGACAACTCTTCCTTTTTCGGGCCTTTACCCCACACCCCGCACCATTTGACACCTCCGTCATTCCATACACGAGCTTTCATCCCGACTTTCGCAGCAAAATCTGATGTGCATGAACTACTTTTGACAGCGACCGCAAATTTATGGGGGTTTTTGTTGAGGGGGCCGTGCTGCTAGAGATGGCATTCGGCTAGAGCCTCCATCCAAGTCCGTGCATCCCCAGTCCCAGAGGCCGGGGAAGCAGCGGCGCTATTGTTGTGCGAACCGACACCATCCTCACCGTAATAGACTCGTGACGGTATCCCGGGCGTCACACCAGGTTGGGGGCATCTCGCCGAGGTCCTGGAAAGATATATAATCTCGCGGCCATGGATCGTGTCCAGGAGTCTTTGATGTTTGGTTCGTCGCAGGCCAACAGCAACTTCCTGATCAACAGCACAACAACCAACTCGGCCAACCTTGGGTTTGCTTCTACGACAATCATGCACGCACTCACATCTCTTCTGCTAGTCGGAGCGACAGGACTGCAGTCCGTCCTCGGTTTCCCACACCGAGCCTCCAAGCGCGCGGACATTGACTCCTTTATCGCCACAGAGGAGCCCATCGCCCTTGAAGGAGTTCTGTGCAACATCGGAACCGATGGCTGCAAGGCTTCGGGTGCAGCCGCCGGGGTAGTCGTAGCGTCACCCTCTCAATCCGACCCTCCTTGTATGTGTTCCAACACTCGAGACCCCCCAGAGCATTGCTAATTGGGCCCCGTAGATTTCTATACGTGGACCCGCGACGCTGGCCTTGTTTTCAAGTCCCTTGTTGAGCGCTTCAGCGTCTCGTACAATGAGACTCTGCAGGAGCTGATTCACGACTACATTGCCTCCCAGGCCGAGCTACAGACGGTTTCTAATCCTAGCGGGTCTTTCTCGGACGGCACTGGCCTCGCTGAACCAAAGTTCAACGTTGATCTCACAGAGTACACTGGAGCCTGGGGAAGACCACAACGTGATGGCCCAGCCCTGAGATCAATAGCTATCATCGGATATGCCAAATGGCTCGTTGCCAATGGGTATCCCGAAACGGCATCTGAGGTTGCGTGGCCCGTCATTCGCAACGATGTGGCGTACGTGGCACAGTACTGGTAAGTCTGTGGCGCAGCCGGTGGGTAGAGGTGGGGCTTCAGGCTGACAAAGTTGGAAGGAACAACACCGGCTTTGATCTGTGGGAGGAAGTCAGCGGCTCTTCTTTCTTCACTATCGCCAGTCAATACCGCGCTCTGGTTGAGGCAAATGCCCTTGCCACCGATGTAGGTACCACCTGCTCGGCGTGCGAAGCCATTGCGCCGCACCTGCTCTGCTTCATGCAGTCATTCTGGTCCGACAGTCTCGGCGGAATCAACTCTAACAGTCAGTATGATGATCTATGTACAAAATTTCGGTCTACTAACACTGTTCAGTCAACCAAAACAACGGCCGCACTGGACTTGATGCTAACTCGATCCTGACCTCCATCCATTCCTTCGACCCCTCCCTCGGATGCGACAGCCTTACCTTCCAGCCATGTAGTGACAAGGCTCTTTCTAACCACAAGGCCGTGACCGACTCTTTCCGCTCATGGTCCATTAACTCTGGCATCGCCCAAGGCTCCGCGGTTGCGGTGGGACGGTATATCGAAGATAGCTACTATAACGGCAACCCGTGGATCCTCGCCACCTTTGCCGCCGCCGAACAGCTCTACGATGCGGTGCAGGTCTGGGATTCCCAAGGCTCCCTTGATATCACATCTACCTCTCTAGCTTTCTTCCAGGACCTCGACTCCTCCGCCTCCGTTGGCACGTACGCATCGGGAAGCGACGAGTACGAGACCTTTGTGGCTGCCGTCCTCGAGTATGCCGATGGCTATATGGCGATGAACCAGCAGTATCTCCCCTCTGACGGATCCATGGCCGAGCAGTACGACAAGAGCACCGGCGACCCCCTCTCTGCGGCTGATCTTACTTGGTCGTACGCCTCGTTCTTGACGGCGGCGGCTGCGCGCGCCAAGACCCAATCGAGCACTTTTGGCTGGGCTGTAGGTGCGCCTTCGCTTCCTGACACTTGTCTCACAACATCGGTCGACGGTGCCTATATCACTGCGACCGCGACTACGTTCCCGACGTCGATGGTCCCCGGCGGCGGCGACGAAACCATCACCACGACTGCCCCCGAGCCGACTACCACTTCTTGCTACGTTTCGACCACCTTTGACGTGCTGATTGAGACTGTCTGGGGAGAGACGATCAAGGTTGTCGGCTCCATCGATGCGCTGGGTAACTGGGACACCGGCAGCGCTATTCCCCTAAGTGCCTCCGATTACACGGACAGCAACCCTCTCTGGAGCCTCACCATGTCGATGACTCCGAGCACGAGCTTTGAGTTCAAGTACATCAAGGTCGCCGAAGATGGATCTGTGACTTGGGAAGCCGATCCCAACCGCTCTTACACTCTCCCCAGCGACTGCGGTGATACGGCGACTATCAGCGGGAGCTGGCAGTAAGGCCTGGTAAACGGGCATTTCCTTTCAAGGGGGCTGATTGCATCGGGACAATGGCATAAAATATACTGGGACCTGATACGGGATAGCGGATGGATGCATTGACGGTATGTATGTTGTCCAGGGCTGTAAAAGGATTTGCTAGACTGCTTTTCGTACACTTTCATTTCTCGGGGATAGGACACGTTGACGATAGACAAATTTTAACCAGGCTTTGATGAGGATCTTGACCCATTGCTGCCCTATGTCCTTTAATTGTTTCCCAGCCGTATGCGCGCCCGTACACCATCTGGGATCGGTTGCCCGGTCCCTCTGTACCGTGTCGGCCTTAATACGTGCAACTGAAATGTCCGGTTGGAGTGGGTGTTGCCCCGGATGCGGACAAAGGTAGCTGAAGGTACTACCGCGTCCTGTGCCAACGTGACGCTATTAGTAGCGGTTTTTTTTGGAAAACATAGCGATGCTCTTTCTAGTAGAAGATACAGCAGGCATTAGTGGCAGCTGCTTCCTCCCTACTTCTTCTTCGCTCAGCATTTCCGATTTTAACGAGGGAACTTACGTTGAGGTATGTATATTTGGATCCAAGGCAGCGCCAGCCGATTTCAATTTTGCCGCCGTAGCATCGCCACCAGGCGAAAGGTTACCTACACGAAGCCTCGTGGAGAACGAGACTACGCTGTTGTCCTTCTCGCCCCAAGACAAGGCGGGTCCGACAGACCACGCTTGTCGACAGGTTTGGGATGGCAAGGGGGGGGGGGGGGGGTTTGCAGTAATTCTTTTTATGTGATGGGCGTTTTTGGATCTTTACATGATTCTTGCCTCGTTGTTTGCGCTGGGATTGGGAATGGAAGAGCCGTTCGCGGGGCCAAGCCGAATGCGCATTTGGATTGCAAGTCGACGGCCTGTGTGCCATGGACGCTTTGCCCATGATCGGGCTTTCGCTGGCGGACTCGGTGTGCCAATATGCTCCTCGCTGGTAGTGGTGGCCACGGGGACCTGTGGCATCCAGTTTGAAGTTTCATTCTACGGGTCTCTAGTGTTGACCACAACCACCGCCACCACCGCCATCGCAACCGCAACCGCAACCTGCGTTTGACGAGGGGCTTCTTGGAAGGCAAACGGCGAGGGGACGAGCAGTGTCCCGCAGTGTCACAATCAAGCCTGACATCAAATCCATCCATGTAGCATTTCGTGCAGTTGTCTCCTCTGTAACAGCCGCAGCATGGGTGTGTGTGTGGCATTGTTCGATACCCCATTTGAAACTCGAATTTTATTCATATATAGCAAGAATCGACGCCCATTTCCTCGCCTGCTTTCGGTTTCTTGGGGGGGGTTCACCACGACGCTCGTCATCGAGGGTCTAGAGTCAGACTTTCCCCTCCTTGTACCTACACGTCCCGTAGCCCGGGGCTGCTCCAAACTTGGCGCTTTGGAGGTGCGTTGGCGCGCGCCATCGTTTGATTGTAACTTCCAGGTTCCTCGGGGAAACACCCATCGAGTCTGCGTACAGAGGTGGGTTTTCTTCGGCAGCGGCCTGCCAACGGGCAACTGAAATCGATGCCTTTGAATCTTGGGGGTGGGGGGGGGGGCAAATCATTGCAAGTAAAAATACCTAAGACGGACTTACGTCTAAGTGCTGAGGATTGATACTGAACTTGCTTCTGCTGTTCAAGGTAGGAGCTCCTTTCAGCTTACTTTCACTGTGTTGGAAAGCACATAGATATTTCACGACTGGAGTCAATCAAAATGACCTTTCTTGGTTGGTAAAATATATTTATTTTCTTGGTGATGATGTACTGTACGTTGATAGTTGATGCAACCTCTATTGGTTGTAGAGTAAAGCCTTTTCTTTCTGTGTGATATTCACTGCTATGCCATGGAGACAAAGCGGAAGAAAGTTACCTTTCTTGAAAGGAAAGAAAAGGCTCTAAACCTCAAACCTGGATTCAATTTCCCCCTCTTGCTTTCTCGGCTCGCTTTTCTCTCCCCTTGGTTTTTTCTTTCTTTTTTTTCTTCTTTTTCATGGTCTGCTGGGCTGTGTTGTCTTTCCGCCCAGAAATTCCCACTCGTGAAATAGCACATGTCGTTTATTTTAGACAAGCGACAGGTTCTTTGCTCTCTAGTCTCCCTCTTTGTTTCTTTTGGTATCCTCGCGGTAGCCTTGGTGGGAGCTGTTGGGGTACGCAGGTAGGTAGTGCTACCAAGCACCGAACAAGTGCAAAGCTACCTATTCATCCGTATCCTCACCACCGTCCTTCTCATTTCTGTCCCTGTCGCCAGCACCGGCACCTGCAGTTTCCATATCTTCGTCGTCTTCATCATTATCATGGATATGGGGTTCGCTTTCGTCGGTTTTGCCGCTGTTCTCGTCCCCAGCAACCTCATTTCCCTCCCTGGGGATGCTTGAGGTGACAGTAGCGGTGGTGGGAGCACCACCGGCGCCAACTTGAGGAGCCACAATTCTTGGCAGGGTGACTCCAGCCGGTAGGAGGGAGGCTGGGTTCGAGTTGATTTGGCGGTGGAAATGGGAAACGGAGTGGGATGGGGCGCCCGAGTTTGCCTTGGAAGTATAGGTGCTTGTAGGGGTAGGATAAGGGACGGCTGCGGCAGGACCGTTGAAAATACGAGGACCTCCAGATCGTTCGGGGCCAGGACTGGAAGAGGGCCTAAAGTATGTAGGGAATGGGCTCGGGTTTACTGCTGCTGGAGCTGTTGCAGAAGTGAGAGTGCTGGAAGAAGCAGCGATATTTGGACGAGAGAGGGAAGCGGGAGCTCGAGCTCCTCCGTGCGGGCCGTAAGAAGCCATCCCGTGTCCGTGACCCTGTCCCTGGTTCTGCGAATGAGACTGTGTCTGTGCCTGAACTTCAGCTAGCGTACGGGTCCATTCTGCGCGCTCGCGTTCAGAGGACGGAAAAGATCCCACGGTTGTCGTGTTTGAGCCTCCAACGTTTGTTGAACTGCTTCCGCTGTGGCCAGTAATAGAAGGGCCACCAGCAGCAGCTCCAAGCATCTCGCGCTGTCCGGCGTAATATTTTGCCCATCGCTCTTGTTCTTCCTGAAACATGCGCTCCCGCCAGTTTTGGTTATAGGTCAGTGGTGCTTCGGTGTTCAGAATGTGCTGGTTTACTGTTTGTTGGATTGTGTTTGCGTCAAGCAAAGCACCACTGCCATTTCCTTCTCCAGGTGTAGCGTATGCCCTTTCGCCGCGGAAATACGGGTTCGATCTTGAAGGCATGATTTCCGGAGGCGGAAGAGGCAGGGGAATGTTCCCCGGAGGCATTTCCGACCATGCTGGGGGAGCGAAGGCGGGATTACCTGCGTGCTGCTGGGATAGGCGAGAAGTGTATCCCGAAAGCGCAACGAAGGAGGAAGAGTGGTGCGCTTGGGTGTTTAGAATGGTTTGGATCACGGACCATTGCTGTTGGATTACGGATTCTTGACGGGTGGACGTGCGCTCGAGTTGGATAATGCGGCGGTAGATTGCGTCGAGGGTGTTAGCTGGAAAAGCAGGACCAGGACTAAGACCGGGACCAAGGCTGGAGGTGGAGGTGGAGGTGGAGACGAAAGGAGGGTTGTTTGCCTGGTATGTGGGACCGTAAGAAGCACCTTGAGGGGGCATTTGGGGATGGGCTTGGCGGTTGGGAGCGTTTGCTGGGCCCGGCTGAGAGAAGGATGCCTTCGCGTTGCTGCCTTCTTCACCCACGAGGGACCGGTCTTCCGGGGCCGTGGGGCGGGGAACCGGACTGTCGGTTGTCTGGGTGTTCGAGGCCGGGGAAGCCATGTTCTTGGCTTTTTTGTTGGAGGAAGTGTTACTGTTTTTGGAGGATTTTCTCTTTTTGGCGATGGGCGGAGGGTGAGGATCTCTAGAGAGGGTCGTACCCCGGATTTCTGCTATGCGTTGGTGGTGTGGGCGGATTGGATCCCCAATGGAAGGCTGTCGTTGGGGTTGAAGTTGAGTAGGTACTTGAACAGGAACTCCCGTGCTGTTGGCGGTGTTGGCAGTACCTTGGGAAGGAGAGAGATGAGATCCAGTTTGCGTAGGTAGAGTGATAGACGTTATCTCCTGCTGATGTGGGGCAGAAACCTGACTGGTAGTTTCTGGCTGGGCTTGCGTAGCCGAAGAAAGAATGTTTGTCTGGGAATCGGCTATCGAAGAGGCGGTTGCAGACCTGGTGACCATTTTGGCCGTTTTTGTTTCAGCGTTTTTCTGCACCTTGGGAGACTTGGCGCCGGGATAGTTCTTGTTTCTGTGCTGACGCCCGTGTTTTCCAACTGTAGGAACTGAGTGTGGTTCAATTTCTCGCCGCTGGCGTGCGGAGACAGACTCTTCCTGTTCGGCAGCAGTTGGCTCGTTGGCGAGAACTGTCAAGGCACCACGGCCAGAAGAGGAAGCGGCAGGGCCGAGATTGGGGCCAGAATACGTGATGCGTCCATCTTTGGAGTAGGTAAAACTCCCGTCCTGCTGTAAAGTACGTCCGTGACTGGAGGTAGATACAGCGGAGGCAGCGCCCATGGACGCACCAGAAGTAGCGGCACGTTCTTCTGCCTCGACCTCGGCTTGGCGTGCCGGTGTGCGGATAAAGTACTGGACTGGGGCGGCGCGAGCCGGCGTACGATGGCGGCTGGAGCGTCTGACGGGTTTATCTGTGGAAGCAATAGCGCCAGCAGATGATCCATCTTTCTTGGGCGTGGGGGCCATCGTGAGATTGCGCGGTGAAGATGATGATATGTGGTGTTACTGTCTAGGTTGATGCTTGTTCGTGAGTGCTCTTTTGAAAAGCGTTAATGTAACAAGAGAAATTTTGGGTGTGTTAAGGGTAAAGGGAAGCGGGAGTCGATATATGCTTAAGGAAACGACAGGCGAAGGTACATTATGACCGGGTAAGCGAACTTCACTGGTTGTAAGGTGAAGGATTAACATTGGGTGATGTCTTTGGGCATTTTTATTCGGATCGCACCTACTTCTTTAACTGGGACCATTCCGATATATAGCCTAGATCTATGCCAATTAAAAACTGTGTGGGAGTCAAATAACCTCGAGTTTGTTAAGAAAATCGCGGACAGATCGAGGTTAAAAGACTGGACTGCTCAATATCACTCTGGTGTAATATTACACTTAATCTTTAATACTACTGGACATTTATGGAAAATCTATAACAGCTATGTGCCTTGTTATTATTTGGCTTCCCACTCTTAGTTTTAATCAGCTGTGCAGTTCTGTGTTCCGAGAACTCTTGTTTGATAGCTTAACGAATTGCTGATTGTGCTGTCACTCCACAAGAAATATCAGGTGTCCCTCTTGCATGCTGACGGGTTTGTTTATAACAAGAGTCAACCATTATGGGAATCTCAGTATCGTAAGGAATTCACAGCTTATTTAACATTCCCATTTCTGCAGAGGTTCATACAAGATTGGGAGGGAAAGATTGCTGTGAGTAGTGGTCGAGGTAAGCAAGCAGCATTGGACACAACAAGTTAAAAAAAACAGAGGTGGTATCATTTGTTGCTGATCGGTCAGCCTTTGCTTTCGACAAGTTTGATTCAGAACAACTTGATTCCGAATAGAAAGATGATAATAAGCCCCGTTTTCAGCTAGGCTGATGTGCGTCCAGCTAGAGTACTCGTAATTCATGCAAGTAAAAGTGAAAGGGACGCACTTTGGGCTTATGCCCTCAGCGTTCTTCAGCCGTCAATGTTTGTAGCTACAGCAATGCTTTGGGTCACAAGAGTTAGAAGACAGAGATGAAATGAATCCTTTGTTCGAAGGAATACGTGCCATACACGCATGCAACCACGACAAGTCCGTTGTCGCTCATCGCAATGCACAGTAGCAGTTAAAATCAAGGCCTTTGGGACAGCTCAAATCCTTTGAATGGTATGGTTGACTAAAAGGATCTTGCCTCGGGAATTAATATATTTGCCGTCATTCTTAAAGTCATCAGAAGGCCACCTTTCGCCTTGACGCAATCCAACATTGCGCCTAACCCTCTGACTCTACCATATGGTTCTCCTTCGTCTAGGGCTCACAAACTCAAACTCCAACTAATCATCACCTATCTTAACATCCAGTTACATCGATAAACGCACGTCAAATACCCTAAACCACCAGTCAACATGCCTTCTTCTGTTGTTTATCCCCGCACCCGTGTGCGCCTTCTGCTGTTCTTGTTACTCATGACCGTATTCATCGTCAGCGTTTAGGCTGGGAAGTCCAAATGCAAGAAATGCCATGGCGGGTATGGTGGACACAGTGGAGAAGAAGAGGAAGATGAAGAGCAGCATGGAAATGGTACGACTATTGGCTGGAACGGAAATGATGAGAGCGGAGCTGTTGCGCGTTCGATGACGATTATGCAGAGTGTGGGCTTTGGCATTGCCGTTAGCTTGGCTATGACTGCCTTGGCGGCGTTGGGTATTTGAGAAGCTCAACATCTACTTGGATAGAATTAGGTTGGAGGACTCTTTGGTAGCATTGATGAAATAGATATATATATAGCATACTAGACATTGGAACCTTTCTCTGAAGATATTTCTATGGTTTTAAAACCACGCGTACCGCATGTGATTCAAGAATCATATGAATGAGTACGAGACGTAGCAGAGGGAGAGAACTAGGTATCTACCTGATCCTTCCGGTGGGGCTTCCAGGTGTATGTAGATTGTGAGAGTTGTGAGGTCAGACAGGCCACTCCATCTTCTTTCGTACTATGATTGCCAAAATTTAAGCCCGCTAAACGTGACTGCTCTAACTTCACCATTTTGTGTCCCTGATGATTTTCCAACACTCAACTCAGGAGCTTGCAGATGACCACCAGTGAAGCGACAGCAATGCTCGCGATGAGTTGCATTCAAAACAAGGGTCCTTCTCAACTCCTTCCTGAGTTGCGTTCCCTCCAGCCTCGTCCAAGTCCACTTAAAAAAGACCCCCCTCTCTGCAATAGCCTACCGAAAACAAGAAAAGCCACGCAATTGGACCAACGAGTTCTCACCATCGTCGCCGCCAGCAGACAGTATCTTTCAAGCTTTCATACTAGTCCTTCAGGTGCAACACGCCGTAGCAAAGCACGGGCAAAACATCAACTATCTCATCATGGAGACAAGCATGGCAGCTCAATTCCCTAACCACCGAGATGAACAAGGCGATGATGACAATCTCACGACCGGGGAGCTCATTGGCATTATATTTGGAGGATTGGCTCTCACCATGGCTGTGGTCGCCATTGCGGTGTGGAGATATACCAGGACTAAGAGGGCAGGAACTGATGTTGCTGTGAGGTAGGGAGGTGGAAGTTGGTCTCACAGGCAGACAGGGAAACAGACAGGTAGGATAAAGTATGAATGTCCCGACCGGAATGAGGTGGTCATACTCATCCACCGCATTGACCAGGAACAGAGCCGAGAAGCAACCTAATTAATTGGTGGTTCCCAATGCCACAATGAGATATCGGATTAATGAGACCAACTCGTTCATACCGTGTGCAATAGCATGGGGGCAGAAAGCAGTTCTCTGCCATTTACTGTCTATTAATATACTCTAGGAGCAATCGCTCTTCAAGGATTGAGTTGTTCCCCCCACGCCGTCAATTCTCCATGGAAAGCAACTACTTCCCATCTTGAGAGTTAAACGCTATTATCCCTAAAACCCCGATTTTCGCCCAGGTGGTTGAAAATATACACAGCAACGTTGGGCCAAAGTAAAATTGAGCAGAGAGCCTCTAACGTACGCCGATGCCGAAAGAAAACACATGAGTATATAAATTGTTTTTGGAAGCATCGCTAGAACCTCGTCAACGGGGCGAAGGTAAAAGGACATCGCCGGTTGGCAGAAACGTCAACCCAATGTTCCAGTTCAGGACTTCCTATTTAGGAAATCATGCTCGATCGCCAAGACAGGACGCCATGGCGGGGTGACTGACTAAGAGGCAATACTACTGCAAGTTTGCGGCGAAACTGGTGTTGTCATATGGTGTATGCAAGCCAGCGCAGCCACCAGCCCTGGCCAGCCCTACACTGGGTGCTAGCCACTCGGATAGCATTCCACAACGTCAGCATCATGTTCGCAGAGGAATACATGGAATTAGCATGATGATAATGTCTTTTTGCAGCATCCGAGGTCTTTCGTGGTGGAGGACTATCATTGAATCTCAATGCACGGCCTTCCCAAGATCAGCGGTGCTCAAAAACCAAGACACACTTTGAGTGAAATTGCTGTTCGAGTGCTGACGGTGAAAGCCTGAATAATACCGTGCGTGGGTCTAAAGGCGCACTGGCCACTGCTGCAAATTCTGTTCCCCAAGCGTCCCGGCGGTCGCTTTCAATGACTGTCCCATGACTCAGGCGCAAAACATAGGCCAAAATGAGGGTAATAAAGTCTCTCACTAGCAAAATTCAAACGTCCTCCTTCAAGATCCATACATAGCAACACATAGCGCCAAAACCTCCTGGTTTTCGCTGACTCAGGAACGCAACAACGGCGGTGGTGGCTCGGAAGCCCGGCCAGCTGGTCAGCCGTCCAATCAGGTGCCGAACCTGGTCCCGCATCATCTGTCCACAAATAGCAGGCGGTGGGGCGTGGCAAAATCAGGCAAAAGTGCCCGTCCCCATCCGGTATTGTGCCTCGTTTCTTTGCACATCTGGATCTAGCTTCGATAAGTTCGAAAATTGCTGTGGCGAATCTGGTCTCTGTCGCCACTGTCCTTTTCAACCGTGAGTTAGTGTAATCACGGCCATCGGCGTTGAGTCTGAGCGAGCCAAAAGTTCTAGGCGGGTCCAGGTGTGTCACCAAATCACGCACATGCGGTAAGCACGCTGATGATGGCTAGTTTTACAACAAGAGTTGATGAAACTGGGCTCGTGCAGCCAAGATACTAGTTCATAGACGTAGTCTGAGGTCATCAGAGCTACACCATATGGGCCCTTGCAGCAGTCAGTAGCATTCAAGCAGCCCTTGCCTTTGCGACTTCGTGTCCATCACAATGATGCTAGGAATCCAGAGCCTCAAGAGCGGACAGCAACATCGTCTCTTGAATTGGTCATCGAATCTGGACGGGCGTGGCTGCGCTCGATAGAGCCAGGCGACAGGATCCAACTCCATCGAGGCCTCTGGCTCACCATTGGCTCACCATTGGCTCGTATACTGTCTGCTTGACGTGAATCTAGGAGAGCTTCGAGTTTTGGAAAGTGTATACGTTACACTGCAATATCTTATTGCTCGGGCTGTATGGGCCGACGCCTTAGGTACCAACCAGGAAGATATCAAAGAACGAAAACAATAGGTCGCCATCATGAGAGACATCCCTGTTTCCGCGACAGATGTCTGTATTTAGCTTGATGAAGGTTATGAGAATTCCCCGGGCATACGTGCTCGCCTTAATAATTTTATTCACGTGTACGAGAACGACCCGCTCGTCTTTCAAGACATGGAACATTTGAACGTGGACACACCAAAGAATATCGTTTTCGTGGATACTTTCCACCATGGACGGTACGTCGGCACACCATGGCGAAGAGTGTCCGTAGTTTCACCCTTCGATTTACCCAATGATCGACCATCTTGCGCCTTGTGGCACACCAGAATCAGCGCATGGGTTAAAGTTACCTTAGGCCACGGTCAGAATTCCCCGTACACAGCTTCCGAGTCAGTGGCTCCTGATATGGGGCTCTTAGGAATTTCGTCACTTAAGAATGCCCTTCGCCTAGAAAGTCTGCAAATTTGCTCTATTCTTGTCATCCGTCCATATTCTGGGGGCAATCTTGGCAGCCGCTGGCGGATCTCGGCGGCGCATTCGGGAAGTTATTAGGCCCGATCGGCACCTTGGGAAGACGGTCACCGGGGGGCTCCACGGCGATTAGTCCCGGCCCGCGCAGAGATGAGCTTATGAAAGTCCATCTGATGGCGCACGGAAAGCTTGGGCCTCAACATGATGGCACTGTTCCATGTATTAGCCCCTGAATTTTCTCGGTAATAAGCCGGAAGGGACATGTGGCCGGACTATTTCTATATGCAGCAAGAGTTGGAGACAAAGTTGTTGTGTTGATAAGCAGCAATATGCCGTGCTTGATATGGGGAGAAGCTGCCACCGAAAGGAACCCGAGCCACAGTATGGGTTTGTTGTTAAATGTTTGTTCAAGAATATGTTTAATCAAGCCATATCTAATTAAGGAAACAGACAACTAATCAAGGAGCAATTCGGGTTTGCCAGATGTTAATAGCAAATATGTACCATTAGTACGTCTTCACACCTTGTCTTGACAGGCGCTGTGTAGCTTAAGGGCATAATTAATTGTCTAGGAGCCAAACCTTAGGCTACAAGCCAATCCTAAAATTCTTTTTAAAAATATAATTAAAAAGGTATTGGTAAAAATGCTTATAGGGTTGAAGGAATGGTATTATTTTATATGAAAAATCTAAGCTTTTACCCAAGCCGGTTAGGCTTATATACACTAATATAATATAAAAATTTAGGATTAAATTTTATTATTAATATATTTACCTGCCAAAATACTACCTAGGTAAACAACAACCTAGGAATTCTTAATATTTTCATGTTTTATTTTTCATTATTTCCCTCAATTTAAAATCTTTGTTTTATTATATTAATTTTAGATGTCTTAAGTGTTATGTTTTATTTCGTTTTTATATTATCATAATATCGTAAAGCAATATTTTAAGAAGAATATTAATTTCCAACAAAAAACGGTCATTTTGTCTACTTAGATATATCTCATATTAAACCTACTCATAAAAGAAGGTATGTTTAATCGCACCCCATGTTTTCAGTGGCCGCTAGATAGGACATGAAAAAACTGGCTGTATGATGACGGATGCAAGCTGAATCAACCTAGGTGATAACGTACTTAGCAAGGTCTAGGACTAAATAGAGCGTGTTCGGGCTAGGGGTGAAAGGATGTAGCAACAAATACTAGTAATCAAGGTCATTTTTGGTTATAGGGAAGAAGACAGATTAAAGACTTGTGGTTTCGCAATGGTCGTACGGTACCCATTCATGCCACCATATACCAGACATGGCTCTACCGCATACTATTCATAGACTGGAATTGATTAGGTAGTGACGGGGATCATCTGATTAAGCATGGATACCGGACCCACCGCAGCGGCGCGGCTGCTTGTTTCAACAACCGTATTGGGCACCTGCGCAAGGCTAGGGAAAGACCAATTGCCCGGCTTGGCATTGCTCCTTCCTATTGTGGTAACTCTCGTGCCTTACAGACCTTATTGTCTGGGGGGTGGTGCCGGGACCTACCGTCTGATCGTTGCAGGGCAGGAACGTACCTGCACATCTTGTGCAAACTGGAGCATCACATAATTGGGGTTCAAGCTACGGAAGCTACCTATGCACCGTCTCCCCTTTGCGGCGTTCCTCGTCTGATCCAGAAAACTCCTGTCAAACATTCTGCATTTGTACCTCAAGTTTGACGATTGCGGGCGCTGTGCCATAGTGTACCCGGTTAGCGCTACGGCAAGCTTCCACACCCACGGAACTGCTCAATTCCCGGGGCGAAGGTGGAAGTCCGTGGACACTCGGAGCACGATGCACGTAGGTGGCAATCGAAACCCTTTTTTTCAGGGGTCAAGGTTGAGCTATCATTCGGAATTCCAGCTGATTTCTCCCCTTTTCGAAGCTACGTGTGGGATGGTGGAAGTGCGGGAGTGCTGGCAACCTCGATGTTCACACATCCCGGGAACTCCGCCGTCCCATCCCATTCTTCGAACAGGTACCCTACCGAGAATACTTCTCCGGAAATTTTACTTGATCGCATCTTTAGTCTGTGGACACGGCGGGTTTTCGGATTGACCAAAGACTTTCGTTTTGAGCTTTGCGGGAAAAACACCAAACCCCGACTCTCCGGGCTGTCCATCTCGTATTTATATGGGCTGTGCCCCTCGTGCTGCCGACGAAACCGGTGCCTGACCTCCCACTCTCGCCGGCTCCCATCGTGATTCGAGAGAAAATTCCCATTACGACGCAACGAATTCTCCTGGCGAACAGGAGGTGAGAACAGTCACACACATCACGTGGTGCCTTCACTCTCCACCAACAATAGCACTCACTGCCCACACACACACACACCTGTAGCATACTTATGTACACGACCGGGGGCACACCCACCCACCTTCACTGCTATCGCTGCCCACCGTCAATGAACGTTTCTTGGCCCCACAGAACACAAACGATCCCCCAAACGAATGACTGTCCTCCCAGAGAGACGTTTGCCGTTTCTGACCAACTTTACTTTTCACTCTTTCAACAACATCTCCCCTGATTGTTGAAACAAAAAAAGACAGACGAGCGATCAATTTCAGAATCAATGTAAGCCACACTTCTGGTTTGGGTAGGAGGTTGAGCTTCACTGACAGACTCCGCAGAACCCACCCATCCGTCTCCCGACTCCATCCCAACAATCTGGGAGTCTCCTTACTAATTACACGGCACCCACTGAACACCGCAGGCACACGCATCGCAACGTCGCCGACTAGCTACTACCACTCGCCCGAAATGCCTCAACAAGCCCCCCCACCTGCCAGCTGCACCCGGCTGGTGAGCAATGTCTCCAGCCTCAGACAGCTCATAATGACCCTGTGGCTAGTAGCTCTCGCACAAGCACTGCCGGTCACAAACGACCCAGCTAAGGCTTTCCCAGCCCTATACCATCCCGAAACCCGCAGTCTCGAGAAGAGAGAGCTATCACTACCACCGCTCGTCATCGGGGTGATAATATTCATTGGCTTGATAGCACTGGTCATTGTCTACTTTGGCAGCTGCTGCGCCCTGCGGAAGATACAAGAGCGGGTGACAAATGACTGAACGGCAGTGACCCCATTTTTTGAGCAATGATATTCATGGATTTTCTTTTTTATATACAGAGCGTCCCGAGAAAGAGAAAAGGCCATCATCAAATCCCCACAGCTAGCCACGCTTGGCACGGCAGAAAGACATGGAAGCAGGGAGGGAAGAGGGGGGAGGAAGAGGGGAGCACGGAGATTGGCGACGTATTCCCAGACGTCTTACCCACGACAGTGATACCATGTGTTGGCAGACTGTATTGTGCGTGCGTTTGTGTGAGCTTTTGCAAATGCATGCTCGACTCGTCGCACGAATGGGTGGACGGGCAGGAGCCACAGGACAGTGCGCAAAGCCGGGTTCTGGGGAGGAAAGGAAAGGCATGGGCAGGAAATGGACGCCACAGGATTCCCTGTTGAATGGAAAATTGGCCGATGGAAGTAGCCAACCGGGTTGATATGGGAATGCGAGGATTCTTGAGAAGAGCCTCCCGAGTTGAATGCACTGACACCCTCACCATACAAGTAGTTTATATCTGTATGACTGTGGACCTGCAAGAAAAGATCGTTCTGTACTTCTACTGACGGCTTGTTTGTTTCCCAGCCATGACACCGAACGCTGTGGCTCACACCAGGTCCTCCATGTGGGTGAGAAAACGAGGGGCCGGCCAATGCTTGATATTCACACAAACCGCAGCTGGAAACACCTTTAGAAGCACCACAATGGGCAGTTTATAGTAACTCATATCTATGGATTGGCTATTAAAAACAAATGCATTTGTTACCACTGGCCACTTGTTTTGTCACCGAGTTGCCTTCTCTCTCAACTAGACCGTATTTACCCATGGCCTCCGGTGAAATGAAGTCATCTTGTAATGAAATACTGGTATTTCCTTGTTCGCGTTTCCGGAAGTATTTCAAGTTCCACAAACAAAGCAGCCTGTTCCCCTCGCTTACAGTTGGCCCAGACAACCGCCATGATCATCAACTGCGAATCTCGACACGGTGACCACTACACAGAGCACACGAGGGAGACCCAACCACCGGCAACAGCAACAATGCCACACAGAACAACTTATGACGCTATTAGAACCTTGGAGCATTCTATAATAGACCCTCATCACTCCCACGCACACGAGAATCCCCAGCCTACTCAGCTTGAGACACCTCCAACAAGTCCTACCTCCGGTACGCTCATTCCTGCCGGGCCAATGCAGACTGAAAACAGAGCGTTTACCTGGCTTGTAATTGGAACAGATGGAGCAAACACCAAGACCATCGTAGTCTCTGCGCAAAGCGCCTTGTTTCCCACGAGTACTTCCGCTTCCGACACTTCAGTAGTCATACCAGATGGTTTTCAAACTTCTCGAATTTCTTCAAGTACCAGAAGATCGCAGACTTCTGATGAGTCTACGACCAAAGGCTCCTCGACAACTCGAGAGTCAAGCATGGTCTCGGATCAAACCTTGATTAACCCGAGCCCGGATAATCCCATGCCTGTCTCCACTTTCGCTACTTTTGCGTCTGCTCCGCATGGCTCCACCTCTGCCTCTGCCCCACAATACTCGTCTAATTCGAAGCCGCTTAGCAACATCGTCCAATCAACCGCCACGAGCAGAACAACGGCGCAGGGTACCACCACCACGACGCCCGCGGCAGACGCCGAGGGTACGGCGCATGCTGGGATAGATGCTACGTCGTGGGTCCCTGCTGTGGGAGTTGCGTCTGTTTTAGTATTAGTTATACTGTGCGTCGCGTACGTGCGGCCTTGCTACTGGCGATGGCGGCAAAGGGTGAGCGAGAGATACAGAGGGGATCAAGGAGGGGAGAAAAGTGGTGCTCCTGGGTTCGGGTCTTCTGGTGCGTACCCACCATCGGGAGGTACTACATCATCGCGGTCGTCACCAGATCAAGGAGAGAAAACAGAGAGAGGAGAAAACAAGATAGTGAGGACGATGGCTCCTGCGAAGACAGCTGGATTGGATGCACGGGACATCAAAAGTCCGAGAGGAAGCACAAAGAGCATGAAGAGCACATCTACAAGAAGTAGGCCGCCGACTACGCTCGAGGAGTTGTGGCAGAGGGAGAGGGAGCTCGGGATAAAAAGGGGAAGGCAGGGGGAGGGGGGAAGTGGGCGGTCTACAAATCAGACAGCGAGGGAGAGGGGAAGGGAGAGGGCGGGTAGTGACTTTCTAGGGCAGTTGGCTTAAAAGATCATGTACAAAGGTGGGTTCAAGGTAGTATATAGAGGCTTTCAGTAGAGGCTTTGCTTTATACTGGTATCGGTGCACAGGAGGAGAGCGTATACAAGTCTTAGTAAGAACGCAAGATAGACACTTATTGAGAATTATAAAATCATCCTTGTCTATGAAATGCCAATTCATCTTCTGAAAGTCAAATGTGCAAGTTGGAGGATGTGGGAAAGCAGCGCTGATGATCAACTACAGAAAAAGAACTGTAATGGTCATAAATGTTACATTATCGAGCAAGATAATGCGGAGACAGGAATGAGGCTAGAGGAAGCAAATTGGGACTTTGAAAGTGCTGTGCAAGTACGAAACCCCTTGGAAGCGAGTTTTAAATCCAACAAACAACAAACGGACTTTCAGAAATCCTTGCTGTGAGTTGTTCCAATATTGCTTCTTGTGACGCTTCCTGTGGTTTCCCTAGTATGATTGACAAATACCCAAGCAGGAATGCCGATACCAAATCATCATCTCTTCTATTCAAGGCAATGGCCTACAAGTACTCTCTTATTTCATATTAAGATCGAATTATCGATACCCACCCTTTATCCTTATCCCCCCACCCCTGCTAGTCGTCCCCACAATCGGTACCTCTCAGTCACTCGTTCGTTAAATGCGGGCTTTCTCCACCCTCACTCCAATAAATTCACAAGAACCTATTCTACAGTTAGCATAGATAGCTTAATCGGCAAAGGGTAAGACTTTTATTCTCAAGGTCGTAGGTTTGACCCTTACGTCGGGCTTAATTCGTGATGCTTGGATTGGAGTTTTCTATAGTGTCTTTATTTTTTGTGTGTTATATAGAACGCCCGATACTATATAATCCTAGGATTCTGAACGGGTCATCTAACGAGTTTCAAAAAAAAAAAACTACGAAATAAAACGCTGGCTAATTTAATAAATCCGAGGGGTACCTGTTACGTACCAAGTACACACGAATATAAGGCCGTGTCCACCGCGCCAGGGCCTCCGAAAGTTGGCGCTTAACGAGCTGTTCCTCTTATTGCCACCACCACAAGAGTTTTAAACGAGCCTCGTGGTCGAAGGTATAAGCATTTATCTTTTACTAATAATATGCTATTTTTTATATAATTAACAATGCACGCATTCGGTGACCTATATTATAGAACCATTGTCATTTTACTATTATTACTAAGCCAATCCTCCTCTCTATCAATACAAGCCCTTTTTATTCACACTTTATTTTCTTCTTTTTTTTTTTCAGGCCTCGGCGATTTAGCCCCGCAGGGAGCTGTCGCGGTCAACACAAATGCAAGAGTCACATGAGGCGCGGTCTTTTGTCTGCGGGATTTCCGCAACAAAACAAGCTGAGGAGGAGAAGAAGAAGAAGAAGAAGAAGAAGAGGAAGAAGCTGTCAATTTCCCCAAAGAAGTGGTCCTTGAGCACCCTTGCAACTTCCGGTCTGACCTTCACCTACCTGCCTGCCTCCCAATCCGCTTTCACCGTGGCCCAGCTCTGACGAGATGACTTGTGACATAGGTCAGGGATATGACCAGCTGAGTGCCGTCGCAAGAGCCTTGTATTATGCAATATTAATTCAAAATGCAGTATTGAAAGAGATGAGTGGTGTTAAGAAAAAGGAGGATGAAGAAGAGGATTGAGTAAGTAATAAAAGTAAAATGGTAACGGACCTAGATTATAAATCACCGAATGCACGCATGGGTCACTGTATAAATTCCATGTTGTCGAAATGAAACTAGCACTTGTATCCTTTTATAGCTTTAAAGTTACTTTGTCAGATCGTTGCAGATCGTGGCGTATCGAACACTCCCTACCCGGTAGCTTGAGAAAAGAGGGAGAATATGTAGGTTGGTAGTAAGAGCCATCCAGGACTTTAGAAGCTTTGAAATCTGCACAACAGAGCCTTGCGATAAATGGCGGCCAGTAATCAAGATGCATGGCTGCTGGAAGGGTGAGCTAAGCCTGCCGTGGCTGTTATAATGGCGAATGGAATAAGTCCCGTGAATTCTGTTGAGCCAAAGCTGAAAATTCTCCGGCGGCTCAGTAGGTCTAGACCAGTCGATAGGGCCAATACGATGGCGCTCCTGTCAGATCACTCGTTTCGTTCAGCTGCCGTCCGGAATCTAGCCATCTAGTTTAGCAAGCTGTAGTATGCTAGGAGACGTGCGCTGCCATCCTGGTTTCGGCATTTCATCGATGTCGGTGGCCAAGGTAAAAAGAGGAGTAAATTGACTATAGTATAATGCTGCTTTGAGCCCTATAGGCACCTGTGTTTTTGGCAAACAATCCGAGAACGCTAGAATCTTCGGCCGAGTCATTGACACATTAAACACAGCCCGAGATATCGCCCACGTTATCTGGAATGTTGGTTGGAGGCGATAGACCAACCACCCGTTCCTCCCTCGCCGTCCGCGCTATTCGGCCTGGCAGATGTCTATTTTGTCCGCGGTGAGATTTTTCTTTCATTCTCCAGTCATCCCATACGGTGTTTTGGGTAACACTCCGTCCCGGGACTGTGCGAAGCGGTGGAACCTAATATTCCCTAGACGCTTTAAGACTGGGTTTCATTAACCATGGAATTTTGCCGTGGTCTGGGATAGGCTGGTCGGTTGAAGTGGATCTTCCCCTCCATTTTTAAGTTGCTATTGGTGTTTGCGCGAGGCCTTTGGCTTTTATATTACCCCGTCAGCTTTGTTTTCTTATCTATCTGAGCAATAAGAATATTGAATTGGTGGGTCAGCGAGAGGACAAACCGGATGGTGATTCGGATTGGCATTACAATTTGGGACCGGCGGCCGCAAGCCTGTATGAGCTTCTGGAGGAAATGGGAATGGAACTTGGAATCTCAAAGCCTTGCTTTCCTCTACCTAAAGATAAGACCACCCTTAGAGTATACAGCTTTCCAACCCCCAAGTCACACACAGTGACCCTCGTAGTAGTCGTATCCGTCACCTAATTCCCTTATATACAGAGGCGCCCAGGATGTGCAAACTGACTTTCATCCACATCGCAGAAGATCCCATCTCGACCCTGCACAACTTGACGATCTCCCGGCTTCTACTCCTCATCGCGAGTCGGAACGGGTACTTGGTTTTAAGCCAGGTGGGTAAGCCTGTTCCACTCGCTACAATACTCCCCGTCCCTCTCGCTCTCTCGTCATTCGGCATAACCAACCGGCACGTCATACGCCCAGTCCCGGAAACATTTCTCTCCTCACTAGCGTCAGGCACCAAGCACACCTTCGCATCCATCATGTCCGTCGTTCAACTAGATTCGACCGGTGAGAGAAAATTGTACAAATACACCAGAGGCTTCGCCCACCCCGGCCTTTCCGGCGCTAAAGGTAAGGCTTTAGGCTTCCCTAACCTGGTCTCTACCTACACCCATGTACAATAATGGATGGTATTATGATGGAGAATGAAAAAAACTTGCTCGCCAGCAAACAGTGGACCGCGTCTTCGCGCTCGGCTTGGAAACCACCTCAGGTCCAAGCCCATAGGAAGCCCCCGAGGTATCTGGCACGCCAGCGCACGAATGACAGGGCAGTGGAGATGCGGGCAATAACGCCGGGGTTGGCAAGTCGGGACCGAAAGTCAGGGGGAGCAGCCGGGCAAAGCGACAAATGGGGCTCGCGTTCGTCGGCAGGCATTGAATCGCCGAGGAGCTTGCTCCGAATCGGGGGAACAGCCTAATCACGGGGAGATGACATTGTCGTTGGGACTACCACTTTTTGTCTCCGGCGTGTAAGCCGAGCTTGGAATTATTGGCTAGTCAAGTAGGGTTAAGGGGTCGCCTATAGCCGGCGAATCACTCATCTTAAAATTGAAGACCGCTTGTATTTAGCAAAGAAAGCTTCGCATTCTGTTCGAGTGCTTAAGAAGTCTGGTTTTGTTCTTAAAGTAAACGTGTAATTCATAGAATTGCGAGATCCCTCGTCTGAAATTTTAAAAGAAGAATGTAATACGCTACTCGCAGACTGATTGTCAACTTTATGGTAATATCGCTCGTCCCCGAAGCTATGAACCTATCATCGGGTGAGAGTGCGATCGAGTGGACCTAAGAGCTATGGTCCTGGAGCGTCTGCAACAAAAGCTCTAGCAATACATCAGCGAAGGATGGATCGCACAGACCCAGAGCTTCAATCCAGTAGAGGAATAGCCTTTAAGAAACTTGTGTTCTTCAATAATCTCAAATGCCCCATTCGATACCTAGGCAGTTGCTCAAAGCTCCTCGTCCCACCACAAGTGGAACTCAGAGCCTCCGGGTTCTAAAGAATCGTGCTGGACGGCGCCAGCTCGGTTATTCGCCTGAGACAGAAATGTCTACACCAGGAAACACCATAAGATTGCTGGGCAACATGCCCGGCCCAAGGGCTAGAAAGCGATTCTCCTTCACCCCATACATTTGTATGATTTGTGGATCACTTCGCATGATTTTTCGGAAGTTCAACACTGAACTCACGAGCTAGTATATGGAGCGGAATTTCGACCTCGGCGATTATATATGTCCGGGTCCTCCGAAGACGCAGAAACATTTCCGTTCCCGGCAGCATCCGGGCAGCAACAAACCATATCACGTGCTTTCGCATCAATTTTATGGGGCTCTTGAGAAAGACACCGAAACGCGTTGCGGCGCGCACGGACCATACGGCGTTGTCAGGGCAGTACCGTAGGTATCATCTCGGCAGGATTTTAACACAACTGACGCTGTGTCTAGATCCACCATTGCCATCGCGTGCTAGCAAACAGTTGTGGCTCCCCTAATCACCGATGCTCGACTACCATTCAATATCGTCAATGCCCGGCCCTATCCCCTTTCCACCCGATATTTTCGAGTGGCTCTGCGAGGTGAACGAGGAGCAAGATCCAAACAGCTGCTGCGAACACGAGCCGACAATGACCCTCCCCACGCCAAACAAACGCCCCAGGCACAGCTCTCGCAACCTGAACGAGGATGCAGACATGACGCCTCGCCCCGCACACTCATTGTACTTCGCCCCGTCCACCACCGCGTCGCTACCGTCAACCATGACCGACTCGAGGACGTCTTCTCCAACGAAGCAAATGCAAGGACTTGACCTTATGAAGGAGGGCGTTGAGTGGAGGCAGATCGACATGCACAGTATCCCCATCACAGTAAGGCCTATCATTCGCCGCCTAAGAAAGATTGATAAGTGTATACATATGCTCCCCCGGTCGCTAGCTCCGCTGTTGAAGCCCGTGCTTCGCGATGCGGAACCGAACGGCGGCGACGATGACGTTGACGACGATGAGGATGATGATACCGATCGGATATTTTCATCGTCTGAGCAGGAGCACGATATTTCCTTACTTCCCGGACGTATACCCGAGAGCAGATTGCTGCAGCGGCTAGTGAGTCGTGCCAAGCGACTGCGGGACGAGGACCATGAAGAGGCCGCTTGGAACGCCGAGGTCCATTCCTGCCTGCTGGCGGCTGTATTCCGTCCAGATGATTACGACGACAGCAAGAGCAAAAGCAACAGCCCCACCAGGAACAAGAACAAGAATCCGGTGGCTGATGATGATGATGGTGAGAGCACACCGCCGCCACCCTTACCCCCCCTGGCCTTAGATTTTACCTTCGCGACCACCGCCAAGCTCCATAGGGACTACAAACCCATCGGCCCCGCGCGAAGCAAAATGGTAGACTTTGTTGTCCACATTGACCCCACGACCGAGGGCCCGGAAACTCGCCGGCGTATCAAGCAGCTGCGGCTTGCCACAGGGACCCAGTCCGTGAACCCAACCTCCTTTAACCCCCTTGCCAAGAAGCCCATAGTTATCTCCATCGAGACTAAGAAACCGGATGTGGGAAGCAACCAGGCGCAGCTGCAGGTAGGAATGTGGCATGCATGCCACTGGAAATTTCTCCGCACGCATGCCCGAGGCGGACCGGAGGCGCTGACTACCCTTGGCTTCTTGCCAGGCATTGTCATCGAGGGGCATGTCTGGTCCTTTGTTTTCTCGACGCCGAAAGAGAGAGGCGATGATGATGATGACGACGACGATGATGGTAATGGTGAAGACGAGGGCAACGTTACAAAGAAGACGGTCGTCTGGAGGTTTCAACGGATGGGGTCAACCGAGACCCTTCTCGGCACGTATCAGATTGTGAGTGGACTTCGGTTTTTGGCCTCATGGGCCGAAACAAAGTACTGGCCATGGTTTCGAATAAATGTTCTTGCATTGTAATATGCAATCAGCGAATAAAACTATGCAAACCATATGCTTCTTTAGATATCTCCAATCTAGGGGCGGCAATAAACTATAATGGCGTTGCTCCACCCACCTCCTTTGGCCAAGCATCCAGTAGTCACATTGCGAGGTATGGCCGGTAGTCGAGCGGATGGGGCTTAAGTAGCGCATCTGACACCGCGGAGTTTGCTGCCGCCTCTGGGCCTTCTTCACTGAATACAGTCAGCCGGAAATTCTAGGTTGGAGCTTGAGAGTGCACAGCCTCCCCTGTTGCTTGACATCACTTGGAAGGTGGGATTGGCAATGTGGCCCGAAACACCGGAATAATCTTGTCTTATCCCCGCAACTGGTGAATATCTTGAATCTATACAGATATTAGGCATATGGAATGGAGATTATATTATGCTCCATAGTTATACTAACTAGGAAAATAATTCAAAAGAAGTTAGAACTTCAGAGCTGGGAGAAATGACCTTGAATAAAAGGTCGAAACTCCTATTTTAATACAAGGGTGCTGTTATGGGTCCTGGCGATGACCCTACAGACTTGGACAGGGGCTCGGCAATGCCCTAGCAGCGCCCCAGCACTATATATCATGGGGCCTTGGGCATAATCTTATAGACTAACGCAGTACCCTAGCGGCGACCTCGTAGTACTTAAGAGGAGCCCTCAGAGCGTAGTCTCTCTTATCCCTTCTTCCTTCCCCCCTCTCCTCAGATCTAACATACATACTAGTATAGCACTCTTCGTTTATCCATTTAACGCAACTACCCCATTCAGAGGTTCAGTAGTTAATATATAGTTGAAACTAATTAAGTGAAATTAATGTGAACAAACTTTATTCATTCAATGTGATAATCTTCGATAAATGGTTCGTTCCAATAATATGCATAAGATCTGCATATATTAAAAGACTCCAATGCAGCAGGATAATGTCTGCCCGTCTATTCTTATTCAACATGAGACTCTAAATCTCAAGGTTATAAGCTTGCTCCTAATGTCGGACTCGATTCCTAGCACTTGGATGTTTTTTTTTTCAATCATGATTTTCATTTAATTTTCGTCTCGTAAATTTTGTACAATGGCTGAGATTATATATACAAACTTTGTTTTCACCGTGTCAACAAGTTGCACAGAACCCATCCAATAACGGCCCGGCTAGCTCAATCGGTAGAGCGTGAGACTCTTAATCTCAAGGTCGTGGGTTCGACCCCCACGTCGGGCTCAATTCCCGACCCTTCTGGGTTCCTTTTTCTTTTTTTTTTTTTTTTTTTTGGTGTTGTGGTGATTTTTTGGGAGGGTTTCGAGGGTGATCACAGAGGCCAAGCCCGCGGACCTTCTTCTAATTACTTTTTATAGCATTGATATCCACCTCACTGCAATGGTTCACGATGATAAATTTAATGTATTCCCAGCTTCATGCGTTCCCGGAATTTTGCTTTTGGTGTTTTGCAACCCTGAGTTTAGCCATGAAGATACCTTGGTTCATTTGTGAAACCTGCCAACTTCCTTTAATCTGTTCCTCTCATCGCGATACACAGGCAAACTTCATTTTCAATGCTTCGTTTTGAGGAAAGCATTTATACGCGCACTGCTAAAATTATATTCTGGATATTCCTGGACCTACCTGGCATAGTCTCACGTCCAGTCATCCCCTCGCCCTACCAGGCCATTTTCTCACGCCCAGCACAAACGATTACCGTCACCAGACCCAACCCATGGTTACCCACAGCCACAGGATCTTGTATCTCCTGTCCTTCGCTCGCTCTTGGGCTGTCTATTAGGCACGTCGAATTCACCCCGTGTCCTTCCCCAGCGAGCATGAGCAAGAAATGGCGATGGCGTGGCGTGCCTACTCCGCTCCCCCACGAACTCCTTGAGTATAACTTTGAACCCGGCAGCTGTGGTCGTGCTTGGCACGAATGTTCCCCAGCAGGGCTTGCTGCAGCGCACGCGTTTCAAGCCGGGAAGTTTTAAAAATAGCCGGGATAAAGGGAGAGAAGTGGGGTAGAGGGGATAAAGCAGAAATAAAAGGAGAGGGCAAAGGAAGACGGATGACTTTGAGCGTGGAGGAACAAAGAAAGCAAAAATTATGTGACTAAAACTTTGCGCGACATTGAAGAAAATTTCTGGGGGGGTTTTTTTCCCCCAGGCTATGTGGGTGGGGGGGGGGTGCCATAGAGCATCGCTTCCGGACCCTGAACTGGTCAGTGCGGCTCGCTTGTGGGCACTAGGTTTACTAGTATTATTCTAGACTTTTTCTGTGCACATGTGGTATTATCTCGTGATTGATCGTATTGGGACACGGATACTCTCAGTGGATGGTGGGGCTAACTTTCCGCTTGAATATGATCTTGGCAGGATGTGCGAGGAATCAAGGACGACGCCGAGAGTCACGGACTGGCTTACAGCAATCCCAGGGTTGTGGGAGTTGTGGGAGTTGTGGGAGTTATTCACCAGCTGCCGACTAAGCAACTATCATTTTTTGTCACTTGTACTAATAAATGCCATATAAATTCACGTATTATTTTCGAACAGCGTATAAGCCTTGTATCAGGCGCGTTCTAGAACTAACTCCCATCACTTGTTGAATTTTTACTACAGGAATTCCTCTACGTGGTTGAAATCCATAGTCCCCACTGACACGATCGTTTTCATCTTGGCACCGCACGCAGACCCGCGAGCCAGTCTAAGTTAGGCAGAGCTCATTACATATATTTAAGAGGGATGGCATGTGCACGGCTATGGGGAAATGTGCTCTTCTCGGAATGCGAGAGAAATGCACGAGTCGACCCATTTATTATCTCTATCTCTCTCTCTTGACTTCACCGAAGTGATCCATATTCATTGCCACTATTCTCTTGACTTTGAAGTGTCTAAATTCTAGTCCAATCTAACCTACTCCTTTGTGACAATTGACCGACCATGCAAAATGTCTCGGACTCGGACATAAATTAGAACACAACAATGTGCATTATTCGCAACTCGTTGATCACTACGGGGACAAAGATATTGACACCATGTTCCACACGTACGTTGATATCGGGTATATATAGTGCGGTACCACCTAGTCAGCCAGTTGAATATTTCTAGCCCACGAGTAAATGCAGACGCAAAAAAAAGAAACGTATACTCTTTCATTGCATGAGCTGCCAACTTTTTGACACATACATCCCTTTCCATTAAAAGGCCACGATAACACAGCACCTACTACTCATAAGTCCGGCTTATTACCCTCCTGCCCCAATAAAATAAAGGCGCAATCATGTCTTCACCACCACATTTGCCCATCGAGTCCACCGACTCCACACTGAACAATGAGACCAGCTCAGGCCTAGAACGCCTCGAGCAGACCATGAACCAAGTCACCAGCGTCCCGTGGGGCGAAGTCTTCAAGATCGGTGCCATAGGCGCTGCCATAGGAGTTGGTATTGGAGCAGCCATTGTGGGAGCTATTTGGTATGGCCGGGTGAGGCGACAGAGGAAACTTGAGAGGGGTTTGGGTGGCGTGGGCTATGCTTAGCGGATATAGGAATATATACTGCGCTTGCACGGCTGAGCAAAGACCACCTCCATTTTGAGGCCATAGTCAGCACCAATACAGCTGACTGTAAAGACCAATCTTGTCCGCTTCCGCCGTGAGTTGTCCGCTTCGCCGTGAGTATTTCTGACCCCCCCCTCCTAGCTTGACGATCGTATGGAGGCACGTATGTTGGTTTGGCGGTGTAGCTTCACAATGTACAAGAGATTCATAGCGTTAATAATCTTTGGGAAGGGTTCGACTCATAATATAGGTGTACATAAAGCACAGTGGAGTCCATCTTTACACTAAAGCTCCAGGGCGAGGTTTCTTTTCAAAAGACAGTATATCTACTTCCAAAGTCTTTTCAGTATTCTCCCATTCCATCAACAGAAACTCCTCATTTTCAAACTCTCCGTCTCAATCCGCGACAATGTCGGCAGCCACTAAGCCCTACTTTATGCCGCTCTTCGTGGCTCTCGCCATAGCTCTTTTGTTCCCTTTCATCAATGCCAATCCACTCCCATCTAGCCACGATAATCCGACTCCGACTTCAGTCCCCACGCCTCTCCCCACGGCCGGCAACGGCAAGCACACTTGCAACGCCGAGGACGCTAGCTTCGCAAACATCTGCGACCCCTACCGGGCCGGATGGGCCGGCATCGGCATCGGCACCCTGATCGGCTGGGTTGTTCTGGGCATCGTGCTTCCTTGGGCTTGGCGGCATTTCAAGAAACAACGCAGCTTGAAGCAGCCAAAACCTTAGGCTGCAGCTGCAACTGGAGTATCCCATCAAAGAGTCCAGACAATGCCCCGGAAGATGACGCTATCGCCGATACACCACGTGGGCCGTGGCTCCTAGGTATGTGGTTCCCTAGCTTGATCTCTATTGTTTTCTTACGCGCGTGCCGGTGCACCAGTGCTTGGAACTAACCAGGTTTGCGTATGACTTCAGGACGAAGTATTTGATGCTACTAGAATGGGAACCCCTAGCTAGAACCGAAGCAAAATGCTGGGAGACAACAAAAAAAGGGGGATCAAACAGCGCAAAGAAACTCAGCCGGTGTTTGAGAGTCAGCGAAAAGGAAGTCAGGTTTGTATTGACGTCATGGGCAACCAAGATCTGCGTTGACCAGACAGAAAAGGAAGCATCTATAAACCTCCAGATGCCTGACGCAGATAACTCACAAAAATAAAAAGTTTCCGTGTGAATAAAGTAACGAAAGAAAGGACCAGCCAAAGTTGCGTTTGTTGTAAAATATTTTATCGCGACTATGAATCGGACCGTCAAGCATGTGATTGATAGCGCTGATGGTATTGTGGTACTTGCCTGCATTTATAGGACAGACTTTCCAAATGCACATTGTCTTCGGTATGTCGTAAACCCTTAGGATCGCGTGAATAATACAATTTTGGCACTCATTGCAAGTAGTGGGTAGATAGTTAAACGATAATTGATACCACCCGCGAGAGTTTACTGTACAGAGAATGGAAACCACAGAGGAGGATTACTGTTTGGAGTTATTTGAACCTTGTATAGTGTCTTGCTAACCAAGCAGAAACAGAAAAAATTGCGTTTGTCACCAATTAACCGCTTATAGTCCTTGAGTTTTCATCGGGCAAGGGAAGCATCATTGGGAAAATCGCGGGAATGCCCCTAGAAGCATCGCTGTGGATAGTTTTGGAAACAAGACTAACTTATAGGTAATATTAGTAAGAGAGAATGGTGACGGGTGAATCGTTTTCCTCCCCTGCGAAGAATCATGGCGTCGGGTTCAAGCCATGCAAGCTAGTGTGAGAATTGCTTCGAAGAATCACGAGCGCTCTATGGGTATCGTCAGAGATTCTCCGTGTTGGGCTAAATTCCGTAATTGTGTCAGCTGGTAGCGCTGGCCTCTTTTGATTGCGATCTGAAGCAAATCTCACAATGCTGAGAATGCCTCATGAGTAGGATCTGTGACATTGCTCTGGCAAGCGAAAGACTAAATCTACATTACTGACTCCCGATCTTGACTTGTCATATATGGCCGTGGTGTATTGATATTTAAGGTTACATGGGGCGTATAGATCGACGTACTTTACCCTCAACTCGGAAGAATAAATGAACAAACTTCATATCTGTTCCCTATCAAAAGCTCTACCCTCTCTCCTGTCTTAGCTTCCCTTGGGCGGCTTCAACTTTGACATTTCAAGCGCATCTGACCAGAAACGCGATTTCGAGCCACACAACAATAGCAACAATACAATGTCGATCACCACCAGCCACCACCCCCCCCGACTCCTTATTATGGCTCTCGCTGTGATGTTCCTTCCCCGCATTAGCGCCTCGGCTCTCCCATTTTCCAACCCCACCCTGTCGGCCAGAGAGGACCAGCAAAACATGGTCTTTGCATCCGAAACCACAGCCTGGGGGGCCGGATGGGTCGGCATCGGCATCGGCGTAGCAGTCGGCGTGGTCGGTATCGGCGGCATCTTTTGGTTAATCAAAAAACACTTGGGCAACCGCCGCAGCCTGAAGAAGCTGCAGAAAGCCTATCAGGACGGCAATGCAGGTATTCAGGGAGCGAGTCCAGGTGCGATCGGGCCCGGGGCTGCGGCTCCTGTCGGAATGATGGGAGGGATGGGAAGGATGGGAGTGCCTTCGACGCAGATGCCGGCGCCAGCAATGAAGTGGCCTGCTAGTGGGAAGTAGGCAAGATTTGGCTTATTCTAGGGGCTGGCTTGATGGGGTGTGCTGGGGATAGATAGTATTAGATACTGGCAGACAGATCGCACATGGGCCAGAATTAACGTTCTTTAAAATATTTCAAACGCTACCAAACTTTGTATTGCATCATATTTCTTGTTTCCTACATTTAGTTCAATAGTTGGTAAGCCTAGAGCTAGCAGGACCACACTCGGCCCATCGAGAACAATTACTGGCTCAATGGAAGGTATTTATCGTGTGGCATGGGTGGATATATAGATAAAACACTCTTGAATAATATGCAAAGATACTATCTTCTCCCAGAAAAGCATCATTATGGCACTGTATGTTCATGTATTAGCAAATAGCCAGCAATATTGACGCTACGATGAATCTTCCCTTTCTGGCTTTTTACCCAAATCCTGGCTCACACCTAGCTATCTAGGCAGAGTGCTGGCAGCCAGATTCTTTGGAATCCTGTGTGCGACGGACGAAAGAGGTTGATACCCAGGATATTGCACAACTCTCGATGTATGTCAAGTCGCAAACTCGCGTGCCGGCCATATTCATAAAGGGGTCCAAGACACCCTTCTGACATTTCTTTGCGACTAAGCAATTTAATAATCTCCTTCCAAGCCGAATTGTAGCGAAGTCCTACTCACAATGCTTTAAGCCATAACTTCGTGCATACTCTTAAGCTTTGAGCTACCGAGTCTCGCGTCACAGCTATACATCAACGCACCGGTTTAGGCATATTGCGCTTTAATAGTATGGGACTCAGGATGGCTGAAATATTGAGAGAGTCAATACACGACACGCTTTTGGGGGTTTAAAAAAACCTCCCAGACCTTCCTCGCACGCTTTTATTTCAACGTTTTTGCCTTTCCACGAACAAGACTAAGAACCCGATTTCATGAAGGGCGAATAGGCCTTGTGATACAAAAGAACATCTTTTTCCCAGACACCGACCACGTACTCTGCCATGCATGTCAACATCTCTCTCCGGCTCCAGGCCATCCTCGCCATGGCCGCTCTGTCGGACATGACCTTCGCCTCAGCGGCTCCCATCAATGTCGCCCTAGCGGAAGCACCATGTGCCACCCCGCCCCTCCAGCGCCGAGATGACGACCCTTTCGAAAACAAAGGCGAGCAAGGAGCAGGCATGGCCGGCATCGGGATCGGGATCGCCAGTGGCATCGGAGCAGCCTTCCTACTTACAACATATATCTTCGTCAAGCGCTGGCGTAAGGGATACAAGGAGCACATGAAGCACAACGGCTCGGCGAATAAACAGGCCCCAAGACCACCTGCTTCCGGGATAGCTATGAGACCACCAGTAAGGTCAGTTCCAGACCCAATCTCGGGCGCAGCAGCGACGGGCGCAGTTCCAAGCCCAGTTCCAGGTGCAAGCGCAGTGCCTACTGCTACTCGCCCTTCAGCCCTAAAAGCCGAGCGAAAGAGCGATGGAGTGCCCCAGATGGACATTGCTTTGCGTGGCTGTCATACTGGTGTTGCGGCTTAAGTCACGAGTGGCTAACGCAGGGAAGTTATTAAGAGGCTAACTTGGGTAAAAATTTAGTTGATCGGTATATTCAACAAGGGCATAGGCCTGGGAGGTCCTCGTGTAGATAAGATTGGGACAAATAAGATCAATGGAATGAATCCTTGCCACCAAGTCTCACAGGGCATGCTCTGTTGGCGGTAGTGCCGTACTACCTTCCAAGTTCCCACATCTAAGCTTAATGAACAATAATTGATGCTGCGTCAAAGCTTTAAATTGGGATCCCAAGCTATTGCCCTCCCCAGCGGTTTGAGCCTCCCATCACCTCTGGAACTGCCTACCCCCAGTTAGTGTGTTTCCTGGGTATTAGCACCCACCTTCAGCACCTACAAAAACATCATTGGAGTAGAAATACTGACGTACTACCATACCTCCAAACGTCACATTAGTAGTGGTTTATCACATCCTAGATAACCAATCGAGGTACTTAACTGTTAGTGGCCAGACTCGAGGTGCCCGTGAAGGCGTGATATTGATATTGGAGTTTGGGCGTCAGGGAATTGCCAGAGAATGAAACCCGGGCGGCCATTGCTTTGTCTAGGGAATATAATTTTCTTTGTTATAACTTATGGCCAACCATGTAAAACACTCCTTCGCCGCAGTTGACTCCCACTCCCCCAACAGTTTTTTTTTTTTTTTTTAACGCGGATGCGAAGATTTATCATACCTCGAGTTCTATCCTCCGCCCATTTCAAGCGACGTCTTACCTGTACAAACTCACCACGTACCGACGCAGCCAGTCCGACGGCTGCTGGATTCGAACGATGCAATTGGGCTGGGAATAGGGCTGGGCTTTGGCTTCCCTTTTTTTTTTTTCGTATTTATGTCCTTCTGCTTGATTCGGTACATCACGAGAAAAAAAAGTGAGATGGGACGCCCATGTCCACGGCTAGCTATGTAGCTATGGGATGATGGGCGGGGAAGGCGCCGCTGTCTTGTATCACAAAAACTTGATCGAGTCTCGAGAACAGGGTATATTATCATCATTGCATACACAAACACGGTTTCAAAAAATGGCTTTTATTTTAAGTGGTTTTTTTTTTCAACCCACCCAACACCGTACAGGCCGTAGTTCCAGACCAGTTCTTTGGGTCACGTTCTTCGGGCAAAGGCTTAAGGTGAAGAAAGAAGGTGGGGGAGGGGGGGGGGGGGGGACGTAAAGGTACAAATGAAGTAAAATAAATAAATAAAGGTTAACCCTTGCCTCGCAGAATGATATCGAGAGAGGAGAGAGGATCGCCATCTACCAAAGCAGCGCGAGACGGGTATTGTGCATTTTCACCAGGTCGTCGAAACCATATTATCTTGGGCTCACCCTCGCTTTTGTCCGAGGGGGGGAGGGGGAGCATGTCGGCGATTTTTCACCAAGGGTGGTTCTCCGACCTCTGTGGCTGCAGACCCGGACGCGCAAGAGGGGAGCGCGTATTCCCCTGCTGCGGGGAACGTTGCGAGGCACGCCTACAACGATCCCGGCGGCAGTGGTGATGGTGTCGCCTACAACGGCCCCGTGGCGTATCGGCATCTCTAGGTCATTAGCATCGTCGCGGTGCTGCGTGGCGTCGCTTTGTTGGTGCTCGTGGGATTTGCTTGGCTGGCTTCGAGATGGCGGAGCAGGCGGTGCGGGAAGCAAGACGGTGGTGGAGGTGCTAACGCCCAGATAGGTTCTAGGTAATGCTCTTCAAATACAAATAATTAACGAGATAAGCACGAGCAATGGAGATCCGTGAGGCAAAAGGCAATGGCTCTAATGGAATATACAGTTAGCAGTACATTAATATGTTGTAGGGCTGAACAATTGACGACTCGAGGTAACACAGGCATGACCGGTTCACGGTTGAATAATGCATCATGAATTTCCTGTTCCTCTAGTTAGGTTTCAAGTTGCAGTTCATGGTAGGAAAATCCGGTCGCAAGTCTTCGCGTCCTAAGATCTCTCTCTCCTAGTTCTTTGTCCAGATCATGGGGCATGTAACAAAGCCAAACTTCCTGGGGCCGGATGAAATGCGTACAAAGAGGGAAGACACCAGACATAGCCATCGTCATCTCACGCGAGCTTTGCCCATCACTGAACATATTCTTTGTTTGCTGATCATGCATTCGAATTAGTTGAATCTACTTTTGGTTTTCCCTCATGACTTCGCTGTCCCGGGTGGAAGCCAATTGCAATTCTCCCATCCGCCCAAGCGATTTACAAGTCGTTCACTCTCCCCCCATACAAACAATCTAAAGAGCAAAAGAAAAAAACACTACGAACACTCGTCTAAGCGTTGGACAGTACAATGATAACAACCATGTCCTTAATGAGCCTCGGCTCTATATTGCCTACGATAATATCCCTCGTCTTCCCAGCCCGTGTTTACGCTGTACCTACCCCAAACAACCCCCACAATCAACACCCAAGCCCAAACCCAGACCCGGATACACAAGCAGACACCCCTCCATCGGTGCCAGAGCCATTACTATCCCTCGTGCCCCGTGTCAACGGCCTAACCGATGGTCCCAAGCCCGGCGGCCTATCCTACGCCGTGATAGTGGGAGTTTCCGTCGGTTCCGCGGCGGGATTGATCGCGTTGCTGTGCTTTATATGGTGGCTCCCGCGCAAGATCGGCAGGATCGCAGCGAGGAGGAGGAGACGGCTTTCTCGAGACCCCGACGAAGGTAGGCGGGGCGGGGAAGCTAGGCAAGTGTAGGAGAGGTAACAACAGGGGAACAGGGGAGGAAGTGATGGTAAGGACAGGGGTGGGCTAGGTGGGACGTTTGGGAATAAATTGGATGGATATATTACGTTAAGGTTTAGGCTTGTACAAAAATCAGTGGTGTAGCAGGGAGTAGGTCTGATAACCTCGCTGTATGATCGGTGTTTAAACCTAAGCTGTATGGTTTGGTTAAACGTTTAGTTATTTGTCTAAAAATAATAACGCTTTAAAATATATGGAATGATCTTATATAGAACTATTCCTAAATAATAATATGGTATATAGGGGAAAATATAATATATTTAATAAAAATTCTATTTTGATTATTAAATTTTTACCCTTATAATTTATTATTTTTGAAAGTTTTTATAAATTTTAGAGGGTTTTTTAATTTTGTATATAATTTTATATAAAATCATTCCTGGGTTTTAAATTAATTATTTCAATAATTATACCGGGCATGGGTTTTTAATATAAATATAAGCGGGAATATTTCCGGCGTTATTATATTTTACCAATTTCTAATAAAAACCCGTATTCCGCGGTTCGAAAATCTTTAGGAAAAATTTCCCAATTCCCATAAATATTATTGGGAATAGGTAGTGAGCGTAAGTGAGCGAAGTATTCGCTTTTTAAAATTATCAAGCCTGTGAGGGATTACTAAAACTTATACCCGTGCCACGCCCCCATTATTAAGGGGTAGGGATGAAAAATCTTTCACCCACCCTAATAATGGGTGCTGGCCATTTTAACATACATATTATATTAACGCACATTTGACCCTATTCCCAATTATATATATTATAAATTCCACTTTAAATCAATGCGATACTGTAGCGGCTGCTGCTTTTATAAATATACTCCTTAAAGCGTTTCTTTCGTATGCCCTTTGCCGTTTAAATGCCCGGGCGGCGTTGGCCGCCTCCATAATTAATTTCTTGCACTTCTTCTTTTGCTTCATAATTTCTGCCTTAACCATTGTCTCGGCCTTCCGAAAATCCTCCCCTTACTTTTTTTTAACCATTAACCGGTCAGCATCAACTGCCATAATTCCTCTATATAATAATTGCCTGTTTTTATATGCCTGGGCGGCGCGGCATGCTTCTTTTATAAGTCTTGTGCGGGAGAGGTTTTAACGTATTCAAATTAACTCCATGGCTTAAATACTGGCACCACGCACTATTCTTTTAATACCAGAGCTTAATTCCGGGCTTATATTATCCGGAAAAGCCTCCAAAATATAATCCCCAATACGATGAAATTTGCGTATAATAAGAGGAGTGCCGAATGGCGATAAAAGGGGATGCTATTAATTAAAAGGTGTTTCCGGCCTCCGTTCCCGTATATAATCGAGCATAATCTTTGGATTATAAGGAATAATACCGTTTTTCCTAAATGCCGATTTTTATAAAGGGCTGAAATCACGTCGAGGAGTAACTATAAGTGCCACAATAGTATGTATATTCGATTTATGAAAAGGGGGAAGGGAAAAGGGGAAAGCGGAATAGGCGAGGGGTGTTATAGGCCCACCCATGTCACAGCGTACACATAGCGGGTTAGCCGCGAGACCGATACGTATAAGAGGCTATTTATAAATTATTCCCCCTTTCCCAAACCTTTCTGCCCCTTTTCCCTTTTTCCTTTCCGTAAATCGAATATACATATTATTATGGTATTTATTATTATTCCTCCGCGTAATTTTAACCTTTTATATATATTCGATTTTTAAATAATCCCGTATTATATTTTATTCCGTAGTCTTTCCATAATACCTTTATTATAAATAATAACCCGAATAAGAATAATTAGGCTTCCGCCGGCGGATAGGTATAATAGGCCCTGCCCGAAGTGGTAATACTGTTCATTTAACAGGAAATAAGTCGGGCGTTTATAATAATTAACGATAAATCGGCGGCCAAGTTAAATAATTTAAAAAGACGCCTAATTTAAATACTTTCGACCCTCGATACCCGGATCTTGGCGGCGTACCAGGCGCCGCCGGCCATAATAATCCATAACCCGCTAATTATAATAAATCCGTAATAAAGGCTGGTTCCCTGGCCGGCGAAATTTAATAGTAATAAAGTACAATGGAAGGCATTTTAAAGTAAAATTAAACGTAAATTAATCCTGGATTAAAATTTTATTAAGGACGATACGTTTTTATAATATAATATTAACGCCTGCTTGAAGGATAAACCGAAAGCCCTTATTATAATATTTTATAATAAGGGTAAGTCGATGGGTTAAAAACCCGCGCGATTTATTAGGCATTTGGAAACGGTATTCGGAAACCTTAATAATTATAAATAAACGGCGAAGCAGCTTTACTTTTTATGCTAAGGGGAAAAATAAATATCCGGTACTTCCACGCAGGAAGTAAGGTGTGGGAATACATAGTATCCGCCACACATATCGTGAAAATCGCTAATGCAATTTAAATTATTAAGAAAGTTGGTATTTTGTTTTAATAAAAATTCGCTTTTTATTTTCTACATTTTACTTTTTATTTCATTTCTATTTCTTCTATTGGCTTTTTATCCTATGCATTTTATTTCCTTCTTTTTCCTTTCTCTTTTCGCTTTTTATTCTTTATATTTTACTCCTTATTTATTTTATCTATTCGCTTATTATTTCTCTTTATTTTACTCGCTCATTATTTTACCTTTTTTTTCTATTTAATTCACTCGCTTACTTATTTGAATTGCTTACTTATTTCCATTGCTTACTGATATTATTTGGCTTAAGTGGAAAGTTTTTTAAAAGTTTGAAAAAATATGGCTACTGGCTGATTTGAACTTATGCACTTTAGATTTATAGTTTTAATAAACAATAAGGATTTAACCAATTAAACTACTATACTACAACTTACCTTATTTAATATGGGACCTTCTCTGATTTATAACCCTTCATCCCCCCCCCCCTCCTCCTCCTAGTATTATATTCTTTATTATATAAAAATCACATAAATACTCGGATTTGAATTGATTTTAAAATATTCCATTAATCTATATATAAAACTCGGAGAAATAAGGCGATTTAATTTCTTTTTAAACTTTACATTAATCTATTAATAATAATAGTAAAAGTAATCAAACAAATGGTGAAAAAAGGGAATATATTACTATAGACTATAATAGACTAATCTTAAAGGTTCTTTTTTGCCAATTAAATACCTTCGCCTGTACTGTTTTCTCCTTATTCTCCTTCCCAATAATATTCAAATTAAATAAACCATCGAATATTAAACCCTTAAAGTTTTAGAAAAATAAAAAAAGAAATTTCAAAATATTAATAAAAATACGTGGATTTTTGGCAAATCACATAATATTTACCATATGAAATTTTTCGTAACCGTGAAGTTACCTGACCTAAAGCTTTAAAATTATAATATAATGCCTAAATAAAATGAGAAAAATAAAATAAGTTTTATAAAAGAAAGACAAAATATAGGAGAATCTTATTATGAATTTTATTTATTTTATTTTATTTTATTTAGGCCGATGCGGCAAGTGTGCATTTGCCCAAAGCCATATAATAATATGGTTGGGTATATAATTAGGCCGCCCCTGATTTTCTTTCCCGGCTAATGTAGCGGGGAATAGGTTAGATAACCTTGCTGCATGGTCGGTGTTTAAAACCAAGCTGTTTGGTTTGGTTAAACCTCCAGTTGCCTATTTAGGAGTAGCAACGCTTTATAAAATATAAAATAGTCCTGTACAGGATTATTCCTAAACGATAATATAATATTTAGGGAAAAATATAATGTATTAAATAATAATTGTATTTTTATGACCAAGTTTTTGCCGCCATGGTTTATTGCCCTTTTAAAAGTCCTATAAATTCCGGGGGTCCTTTTGGCTTTTTATATAATCCTGTACAGGATTATTTTAAGGCTTTAAATTAATTATTTAAATAATCGCGCTGGGCGCCGGTCTTTGGTACAAATGCAGCGGGGGATACCTCCAGCACCGCTACACTAATAATTCCATTTATAATCTATTTTAAAAGTAAAGTACAAACCGCAAATAAAATGGTAAAAATAAAATAAAAGTTACGATCGAAAGATAATTATTAAAATACCATTTTATATATTTTTATATATTTTTATTTATTTCATTTAGGCGGATGCGGCCTGGTATATATAGCAGGTATATAATTACCAAAGCGATAAAATAACGTGGTTAGTCACATGATTAACCCGACCCCGATTTTTTCCCGTTGCACGATTCCGTTTATAATAAATTTTAAAAATAAAGTAATAAACGCAAATAAAATGATAGAAATAAAACAAAAGATGCAATCGAAAGAGAATCATTTAAACAGTATTTTATATATTTTTATATATTTTTATATTTTTTTATATATTTTTATAAATCTTTATAAACTTTTATAAATTTTTATAAATTTTTATAAATTTTTATATATTTTTATATATTTTTATATATTTTTTTATATTTTTATATATTTTTATATATTTTATTGAGGCGGATGCGGCCTGGTGCGTATGGCAGGTGTGCATTTACCAAAGCCATATAATAATGTGGTTGGTGACATGATCAGCCCGCCCCCGATTTTTTCGCTGCATTTGTTCGCCGCCCAACTCCATCCGCAGTAAATTTTACAAATGATATATATAATGCAAATAAAATCGTAAAAATATAGGAAAAGCTGCTATGGAAAGACAATATTATAATCACTATTTTTCAGATTTCTATTCATTTTTACTTATCTTATTTAGGCGGATGCGGCCTGGTGCATATAGCTGGTATGCATTTACCAAAGCCGTATAGTAACGTGGTTAGGCACATGATCAGCCGCCCCTGATTTTTCGCCGCTTAATATTCCATCCGCAGTAAATTTTACCAATGGTATATATGGTGCAAATAAAATCGTAAAAGTATAAGAAGAGCTGCCATGGGAAGGTAATACTATAAATACCATTTTTCCGATTTTTATATATTTTTATTTATTTTATTATGGCGGATGCGGCCACATTTAAAACTGTCTATATACTGTATAATAAAATTAATGGTCACATGATTAGCCCACCCTGATTTTTTCGCCGCATTTTTTCGCCGCTCAACTCCATCTGCAGTAAATTTTACAAATGATATATTTAATGCACATAAAATCGTAAAAATATAAGAAAAACTGCCATGGAAAGGTAATATTATAAATATCATTTTTATGATTTTTATTCATTTTTAAGTATTTTATTTAGCCGGATGCGGGCAGTAATAGCTTTACACATTGGGGTACGCACAGACCGAATATTATTGGCCAACCTTTTTTTGCCAAAAATTCTCAGGTCCCTTAATAATTAACTGATAAGGTTATAACTCGTTTTAAAAGTTACTAATAAGGGTTTTTAAATATTGTAAAATGATTAGAAAAATCGAATATATCTTATATATTAATGCTTTAAAAAGCTTTATTTTAAAAGGTTCTTTTTTACCTAATTAGGAAGGACTCCATAGTTTTCGACTTTTGACCCCGTTCCCTCCTGTAAGTCTTAGTAATCCCTCACGGGCTTCATGATTTTAGAAAGCGAATACTTCGCTCGCTTACGCTCACTATATATTCCCAATAATTATAAAAAGGGTTAAAAAATCGGGAAATTTTGGGTTTAGTTAGTAGTTATGTTCAGGTGGCGAGCACCCATAACGCGGGTGGGTGAAAGAATTAAAACCCGACCCCGCAATTGTGGGGGCGTATCACGGGTAGTGCGTATTAAATGCAATATTGCATTATCAGATACGTATTTCGGTATATATATATAACGTGTATGTGTCATAAACTCATATGGCGGAATGGGGGCAATGATAATGCTATAAAATAGCTTCCCCGTACGCCCTGTTTAACACAGAAAGCACACAATAACACCACAACGCACCCCAAAAACCTCATATTTTTTATGCTACCTCTACAAGTGACCTGTTCGACCTTGTCCCATCTAACAAATACTGTCAGATACGCCACTGCGTGTTCGATACGCCACTACTGCGTATCGACTGCGCCATTACGTATTTACGGCGCCAATGCGTACTAAATACGCTATCGCGTATCTAATACATTATGGCGTAAGATACGTTATCGCGTATCTTATACGTAACAGGTATATTTATTTATATAACTTATAAATATATACGGCGTAATAAGGGTAATAATAATATTATAAATAGCTTTCTTATACGCCCTTTCAGTATACCATAATAATACTTATATAATTACCAATTAACCTTATTATACCACCTTTATAAATAACCTAGTTTAACCTCTTATATTTAATAATTAAAAGTTTAATTAACTCCGCCGAGTTATAATATACCTTTCTTAAAATCGATTACACAATTCCGTTAAATTACCCCTTTATCGTTAATATAAGCGATATTATTTTAAACACTCCCCTTAAGTGGGAGACCTGGGATAAGCAGTTCCGCATTAGGGCCATCGATTCCGCCTTATGGTTTAATATCGACCCTTCCACGCAGGGCAAACCATTCCTTAATAGCCCCCGTATACCTAATTATAATAATTTTCCATAGGGGAATTTATAAAGGTTTATTTAAATTATTATGGGAGATTTAATGGTATTTATTAAAGCGTTAACTGGCCTTTTTAACTTATAAAGTAACGCGCCTATACATACTTTAATAAGCGATTATATTAAACCAGTTTTTAATTTTCTCGAATTTAGCCTGGAATATTAAAAGGCGTACCAGTTCCTTACCACGAGTTATAATTATAAACGCCTATATTATAAGGAATAAAAAAAACTTATTCGAAAGTTTCGCGTATGGATTATAAAAATTATAATAATACCCTACCAGAATGCCTATTATAATTTAAACGAATTTTCACGAATTTGGTATTTTAACCTTCGCGAGTATATTAAGCTTAATAAAATACGTATGAAAAATATAACGGAAAACCTTTATTCCTAAACCATTATACCATTAAGGTATTAATTACGAAATTTCTATATATGGTTTTAAAATTAAATTAATATTATAATAAAATTTATTAAGCGGTAATATTTAAATATTATACGACCTTAAATATGGCTACGCGGTTTTATGGCCGTTATACGCCAGGTTAAACCCTTATGGGTTATATTTTACGAGCCGTTTTATCGATCCAGGGTTTTTAATAATACCCTTAAATACTTAACCGTAATAAATAATTTTAAAGATTAATTATTAAAAGAAAAGGCGGATAATAGGGGCCGCGTAAGGAAAGGCGCCTTTTACTCGTAAGAAGGCCATAAAAGTAATAAGAAACGCGGATAAGACCCTTAGGGTAATATCGACAAGTCCCCTAATAAAAAACGAGCAAAATTGAAACCAAAATTAAAATAAAGCGACCGAGCGCCTGGCAGAAAATTATAATATCCCTACCAGCATTATTTTTATAAACCCGAAAGGTGCCTATACCTTTACCCCGAGCGCCGTCCTTAAAAATAAAAGGGCTTATTAGAATTTTATATTAATATTCGAAACCACCAATCCAAATATAAAAAATAATTAATCGCCCTTTTTTTTATTAAACGTATTAAGGAATTAAATAAAAATTAATTAATACGCCAAATGGCGGCTTATATGGTGGGGGATAAAAAGCAAAACGCCGAGGAATATTCTTTTCGAAATTTAATTATTTTAAACTTAAGGGTTAATTTCGATATTTTTATTAATAAATTACGCTTTTATAATTATTACCGCTCTATTTACGGTAATTACCTTTGGGCAGGGGATTTTAAGGTCCCTATTCGGGGATACGAAACCGTATTTATTCGGGTATAAACCCTTGGTTTTACCCGATATATTAGCCGGATATTAATATTATTAAAAATTATACATTACCCCGGCTTTATATATAATATTATATCCCTCCGTAATTTGCGTATACAAGGTTATTGGTGGGATTAAAGCCCTGGTAATAATTGCTTTAAACGTTCCAATGGGATATTTATAATATAATTTCTTAACCAATATAGCCAGTTTATTTTAAAGCACGTACCCCTTTTTTATTTACGTTTAGGCCTTATATAGGTTACCTTTCTTATATATTATAAGGGTTTAAAAATTTTTTTTTTATATATATTATACGCCTTACGGAGAGTATATATTTAGGAGGTATTTAAATAGTATTTCCGTTTAAATTACCCAGGTCCCAAGCCATTTTAAAAATTAATTAATTATTTAATTGGTATTAGGATTAAAGGGCTTATTATAATAAAATACTAATAATACGCCGTTAATAAAATTAAACGATAAATTTAACGATTCTAATAAATGTTAATTAAAGGGGCGGGCAAACGTATAGCGCTGGATTTTTATAATTATATAAAGGGTTATAATAATAATATAAGTTTATTTTTTTAACCAATAAGTATACGGGAATATTTTAGGATTATTACCTTAAAAACCGTAAAAATAATACCTTAATATAGGCTTTAAAGAATTTTTTTAAAATATAGGCAACCCAGTATTAATTCCTTATTAAGGTTATTAAATTAAATAATAAAATTATTATTTAATATTCCAGGGTTAAAAAAATGGTCGAAAAAAAAGGACGCCGTATCGAGGTTTTTACGCCATATATTTAAGCGTAAAACGGGCTGGTAAAAAGAATGGGTGGATTGGTAAAATAAAAAGCTCGAGTTATAAAAGAAAGTTTTCCTAAAGAATTTTGGCCCGAAATTATTAAATTAACCGTTTACCTTTTTAATTATATTCCTATATATAACCGCGGATGGCAAAGTTTATTTAAAAGGTTCCACGGCGATAAGCCTTTAAATATACATTTTAGGGTTTATAAATATATTGCCTACGTTATAATAACCATAACTTTTAAAAAGGAAGCCCATTATTATAAATTAAATCCAAAAGCTTAGATCGGGTATTTTATAGTGTATTTTTTAATTAATTAATATCGTATATAAATTCCTTTTCTTTATCGAATTATTATTACCCGAGATATTACCTTTAACGACTTTATAATATATAATAGGAAGGCCTAAATATTAAAGAATAATCTCCGAGTTTTAAATATAAATAATATTTCCCAATTAATTAATCGCATTATTATTAAATATTAAAAAACGGGAACTTAATCCTTTTTTTATAATGGTTTAGAAAAAACCGATTGGTTTAATAACCCCGCCATAAAAAAATTATAAGGGGATTATAAGGATATTATTAGGAAAATATAAAGTGTTAAATTAATAGTTGTAATAAATAATTTATATAAATATATAAAATTACGTTTCGAATTGTTTTTTATACCTCCCCAAATACCTTTAAATTTAATACTTACCGCCTCTTTTATAAGTACCAAAAAGAATAATAAAGAATAATACGGCGAAAAGCTTTAGCCCTGGGAATATATATTTTTGGCGGGTATAAGCGCGTACCCAGTTATTTTAATTAGCGGCCAAGCCATAATATTAAAAACCCGTTATTAAGCGATTAAATAAGGAGCTTTTATATTACCACCTAAAACCCAAGTTTTTAAATAAACGGATATTCGTAAAAAGATTAAATCCGAATTATTAATTTATAAAAATATATTAAAACCTTTTTTACGGTTATTCCGCGATTACTTTAAATATAATATAATGGAAAAGTTTAAATAAATAAACAGGCTTTACCTTAAAAGCCACGGTATGGCGTATATTTAAAACCAAATTTTAATTATAAATATCCCATATTATACGTAAATATTAAATTATATATAGGTATATACCTATAAATTTACTTTTAATAAATATTTAATTAAGTATAAGGTACGCCTTATTATTAAAAAAAACCAAAAAGTAAAGTATTATTTTAAAAAAATATATATTATTATATTAATTATATAAAATTTCCGTATAATTACCGCCATAGCCGTATATTATAATTTAAATATAATCTAATATAATATAATTAATATATTTATTTAAACCATATTAAGCGAATTAATTTATATACGTATAGCGCCAGGGTATAAAACCCATGGTTATATTTTTAAATTTCGAAAGGCCATATATGGATTATATAAATTACCCAAATTATAATAAAATACCTTTATTAAAAAATTTATTAAGCGAGGTTTTAAGCCTATTCCTAATAAACCTTATTATATGGTAAAAAATAAATTAATAATTTTTTATTATATGGATAATTTTATATTAATATATCCAAAGGAGAGGAGGACCGAAGCCTTATAATTAGGCAAGAAATTAGGAAAGCGTTTCCCTTTTATTAAAGAAAATAACCTTAAATGGTTTTTAAGTATCGAGGTTATCCGCGATTATAAAAAACGCCTAGTTTAATTTTCGCAGGCCATTTATACTTAAAAGATTTATCGGTTAGCGAAATTAAACGGTAAGCCTATTATTTTAATAGGATTAAAACGGCTAATTCCCTATAAGGGAATTATTACTTTAACGCAAATCCGTAAATACCAGGAAAAGGTTGGATTATTAATATATATTATAATTATTACGTGTTTTAATATTATATATATTACGATATAATTGGCCAGGTTTTTAATAAACCCAGGGCCAGTATATTTTAAAACGGCGGATCGCATATTTAATTATTTTTTCTATAACTTTAATTAATATTTAAAACTTAATAATATACATAATTTGGAAATATTTAATAATACCTTTTTTACCGATAATTTTCCAAACCGTAAAAATACCCAGACATATATTATTCGTTTATTCGGAGGCCTAATTATATAGCGCTTTAATAAATAAAATATGGTTATTATCTCCTTAATAAAAGCCGAATTATTAACGCTTTCCCAGGCATTAAGAAAATAAATATATATTAATTATATAATTAAAGGATTAGGGATTAAGCTTTTATCCAAAAGGATTCGCATTTAATATAATAATATATAAACGATTCGTTTTATTATAAAAAAATACGCCCGTTTTTTAACTTATTTCCGCTATATAAATATATATAATTATTAATTAAGGCAGGAAATGGCCAGAAAAATATTAAATATAATATACACTTTAAGTGCGGAAATCCTTACGAATAATTTTACTAAGCCCTTATAATAACGGTCGTTTCTTTTATTTAGGAAAAGGCTTAGGCTAATCCTAAGGCCTAGAGAATTCTCCATTGGAAAAAAGCCGAAATAAGCAGTTTACTATATAAGCTTTAAATAATAAGTTTATTTATAATCTATTTATATTTTAATCTTTTTATACTTTAAATGTTTCGTATTTTAAATATTAATCGTTTTATAAATTTACCATAAATAAGGTAATAATTAGTTTATAAATCTTTTATAAGGAAATAATAAGGTTAATACGAGGGACCTATAGGGTTATTAATAAGGATTTTATAATTAAAGCTTTGTAATATTTATTAAATAACCGTATTATAATATTTTAAAGAGATGGGAATCGAAGTAATAATTAAAAAGTAAAATAAGTGATAATAAAAGTTAAAGCCAAGGCTATTATGGCTATTATAAGCATATTATTAAATATAACGGAAATTTAAAATATATAAAAATATAAAAATTAATAATTCTATAAGGCAGATTTAAGGTAGCGGCGAAATAAATTATAAAACTAAAGGCGGTAAAGCTTTCGGTTTTCCTATTTTAATTCCTTAAGCTCCTCTTTTATTTCCCTCCTTTCCTCCTTTAATTCCTTAACCTTTGCCTTTAAATCTTTAACCTTACCCGCGAGAATGGCTATATAAAATTTAAAAAGGTTTAATTAATCCTTTTTTATTAATACCGCCCCGCCAGCGGTGCGTTTTTTCTTTTTAATAAACGACGAGAAAATAAAGGCAGGTTTAATCTTTTTATCGGTATTCGTAAAAGGGTCCTCCCCTTTTCCTCCCTATATACCTAAAACGGCACCCTATATAATATCGCTATACCTTTTAATATTATCGAGGTCGCCGGCCCAGGCGCGATTTTAAAGCGTATTACGGGCATATCGTTAAATATACTTTAAATAACCCATTATAATGCGGTTACAGCCCTTGTAAAACGTACACTCCCTAATATTAATACAATTAACGTATTTGGTGGTATATTTATTATTTATAATTTATTGGTTATAAAGGACGAGGCCCGGCTTATTTTTATAAGCCTTGGCAATAGCGAAACAGCAAGTATAAGGTGCCATAAAAGGCCGGCCGGTAATTAGGACACGCTTTACTTTATTAAACGAAATACTAAAAAGACCATATTCCTTTTTTTTAAGGATTTAGGGTAATATAAGTTAATTTTATATTAGTATTAAGGGTATTGGTAAAAATACTTATAATTTTAACTTTTTCCCTTTTAAAAAAGGCTGTACGCCTTTAAACCCCACAATAATTAAAACCCTTTTTACCATTATTAGGAGTCTTGCCCATAATACCTGCCAAAATATAACGGTAAGGTATTTTAAAAGGCTGGTGCCTCTCCGGAAAAAAAACACCACCTCCACCGGTTTTACCATAAAATATAATGGTAAAATTAATAAGCGAAGGTAAAAATATATTTCTAATAATTAATTAAAATAAATTATCCAGCTGGTTAATTAAGCGGATTATAGCGGGGAGTAGGTCTAATAACCTCGCTACATGGTCGGTGTTTAAAACCAAGCTATTTGATTTGGTTAAACCTCCAGTTACCTGTTTAAAAGTGGTAACACTTTAAAAAACATGGAATAATCCTGTACAGGACTATTCCTAAATAATAATATAATATTTGGGGGAAAATATAATATATTAAATAATAATTATATTTTTATAACCAAGTTTTTACCGCCATGGTTTATTACCCTTTTAAAAATCCCACAAATCCCGGGGGTCCTTTTGGCTTTTTATATAATCCTATACAGGATTATTTTAGGGCTTTAAATTAATTATTTAAATAATCGCGCCGGGCGCCGGTTTTTAATATAAATATAACGGGAAATACCTCCGGTACCATTATATTTTACCAATTTATAATAAAAAACCGCGCCCCGCGGTCCGAAAAATTTTAGAAAAGGTTTCCTGGCTCCTATTAATATCGCCGATTTATCCGCTTTTTTACCCTTTATATATTATTAATTACTCTTTTATAATAATTACGGGTTTCTTTTTTTATTTTATTATAATTAAACAAGGCTATATAGCTTTATTCTTATAAATTTTATTACGCCCTAACCTTTATTTTCCCCGAAGGGTTTATTTTAATTGGTGGTATTTAAACTTTACTTCGAATAATTTATAAAATAAAAAACAAAACACTTATCCCTTTTTTCCATATAATTAAAAGCCAATCGAGCTTAAAAAGCCCTCCTAATCCTTTTAAATCGGCGGCGCTAGCCATGCTTAATATTATAAACCGTATCTTTTACTCTCGCCGCCTTTCTCCTTCGAACTCCCTTTCTTTTCTTCTTTTTCGCAACCTTTTACTTAATATTTTTTTTAATAATAACCCACCCCGGGAAATCTTCGGTATAAATAGGCTATATATTAAATCCGGGACGGGGTAAATAATATTAAACGAAATAAAACCTAGGGTCCTTTGGCCGGTGGGCCCTCCTTTTTATTAATAAACGGTATAAGGGCTCCGTAATAATCTCCTCCTTAAATACTTCGAAATTATTATCCACCTTAATATTAAAAAACGGCCTATATTATTCTTTATACACCTACCAGTATTAATTAATATATAAGGGGAATTAAAATTATAATAATCGCTTAAGGGTAAAAACTACGTATAAGGAAAATAAGGTTATTTTTAAGGGTAGGGATAAGGGTAATAATTAATAATTAGCGGGGAATGCGCGCGTAATAAAATATACGAAGGATAAAAAAAAAAGAAAAGGGGTCCGTAATAATAACTTAAATAGTTTTAACGAATTAGGCTCTTATCCCGGTAATATATATTCTCCCTTAGGAGATTTATAAGGGCGGTTATTACCCCCCTTTTTTTTAAGGCCACCTGGCCCCTCCGCCTTCGGTATATAGGACTAATTATATAAATAAAATCCGAATCCATATTATTTCCCGATTTTAATTACATTATATTCTTTTAATTCTCCGTATAAAAATTAAACGGGTTTACCCCCTTACGAATTATGGAATTTACCCTAATATTAAAAAGCTTAAGGGGTATTAAAAAAGGCCTAAGGCTTATATAAATATTAAATATATAAAAACGCATCCCGGTAGTATTTATATTTGTATTTAGGCTTTACCACTTTTTATTATTAATTAAATAACCCTAGGGATTATTACCTTTTATTATTATGCGTAAAAAAATCTCGTACCGCGTAATAATGCTAACTTCCCCTTATAACCACCCTATTTTAAAAAGATTTCTTAATAAATTAAGGCCTATTATAAACCTTAAATAATTTATATAAAACACCTTTACCTAATTTATAAAATACCTTATATAATTATTAGGCGGTGGCCCGAAAAAATACAGTATATAATTCCTTTTCCCTTTTCCCCTTATATTTAATTCTAACTTTTAAAGGCGGTACTATAACCTTTTTCCATTATCCTTTAACTCCTAAAATATAAAGGCCTTTTTATTAATATAAACCTCCCTTTTTATTCGCGTATAAATCCATATTATTTTTTACTTATAAATTATAATCCTAAACGTCTTTAATATTATAAGGTATTAAAATTAATAAAAGGGGCTAATTTATACGAAAATAATTATGATAAAAAAGACCTTAGGCTAAAGGCCGTACTTTTTAAACATACCCCTATTAATTTCGTTTTGGAATATTACCAAAAACCTTATACAAACCTCCTATATATACCTTTTAAAATTCTCTGCTGCGTTTTTTAATATAAATATAATAAGCATTATACCCTTATAATAATTTTAAATAAAAGTCATTCGCGGGTCTTTTTACCCTTTTATCGTAAGGTTAACCCTTACCTTTATTATATTAAATAAATTATAATTCTTAAAAAACGGGTATTATAAGGGAATTATAAGGGCTACCTAATCTTTAATGGTTGGTATATCCTTAGGCCCCCTTAAAGGTTTAAAATCCGCAATCGTAAACCTAATACTATTTACTCCGCTATAAATCTCGAGGTAATCCTTATAAATAATTAATTATTAATAAAAAAAAGATTAATCGTATTCTAATAATTTAATAATATTATACATATATACCTAAATATTTATAAAAAACGCTTTAATAATAATAGGCCTTCGAAGCCGTTGGCGGAAGCGGTCGTTTTTATAACGGTTAATAAAATTAAGCATATGCCTAATAATTACGCTTATATTCCTTTAGGCAATTTCTTTAAATTTTGGATTATCCACGTATAAAATATACAAAGGAATTGGCCCTTTTTAACGGGCCTGGTTTTTATATAAGCGCTAAGGTTTAATAAGGGCTTTTATATAAAAAATCACCTTTCGGAATAATTTAAATAAAAACTCCGATTAATATCCAGGCATTTAAACGCTGGTTTTGTTTTTTAACCTTAACCCTTTAAAAGTATAATTTCCCATTATTAAAATAATACTACTTAAGGCTTTTTCGCTTTATTAAATAATAATAAAAAATAAAAGGTATATTTAAATTAAAGTTTTTAAATTAAAAGGGTTAAAAAGGTACCAAATACCGGGGGTTAAATTAAGTGTAATATAAGCTTTTAATAGGTAAGGGAATTTAAAAATAAGGAATTAAATTAAAATGGAAAATAAGCTAAGCAGGATTATATTATAAAAATTTAAGGCTGGGAAATGGTATGGTTAAAAAAAATCGAAGAAATATGGGGGAAAAAAAGGGGGTATTTATACTTATAAGGCTTAAATATACTGGCGGGTTTTAGGTAAACGGTGGTATTTTTTTTAAATAAATAGGTATTTTTTTAAATATTCCCATTATTACCCTTTTACCTTATTACCCTTATAATTCCTATGATTTTTATAATTATCAGCGGGCCTCCCATTTTTAATCGGATAATTATATAAATATTTTAACCTAACTTTTCTCCCTCTTTTTCCTCCTATACCTTCGATAATCCTTCCTTTTATATACTTTTTATCGGTGCCTTTTTTCTTTTTATAATATTTTTCTTTTTATATATTCCTTACTCTTTTCCCTTCCTCCGAGCCCTTTTTCCCTTAAACACTTGCTCCCTTTATTACCCCCTTTTTTAATCTACTCCCTAATCCCTTTAAGATATATCCCATTTAAATTAAAATAATAATAAAAAGGCTTATAAAGGGCTCTTTAACCTTTTGGCTTTTATTCGGCGTTTACTAATGGCCAATAGGCCTTTTAATTTTTCCAAACTTATTATATTTATAAACCAGCCTTTTTTTTCTCCTACACCTTATTATATAACCTTCGCTTTCCCTTACCCTTACACTTCTCCTTTTTTTATAAAAAGGCCCGGGGCTTATATTATAAAAAGCCGTACTTAAATTATTAAACGTTTTACTTATAATTAGGCGGCCCTTTTAATTAACGCCACTTTTATTATTACCCGAAGCCCTTTTTTAAATATATTCTTTTTAAATTATTAATTTTATATAGGGCTATTTAATTTTAATTTCCCTGGTAATTATTCCTACTCCTTTTCCTTCGCCGGCTAAACCGCAAAGCCGCATCGATCGGATACTTTAAAACCTAACCATTAATTCCAGCGGCTTTACTCGGCTCCCTTTATCCCCCCTATTACCTCGTACCTCTCGTTAATTTAACCTTATATAATAAACCAGCCCGGGCCTTTTCTCCCAGGGTTTATTTAAAAAATCCTTTTTTATTTTTTCCTTTAATTTAATCCCCCTAAATTAACCACCCCAGCGCACGGTTACGGTTTTTAAAATTAAAATACCTTTTAAGCATAATACCGTTTAGGCCTTTTAGTTTAATATCCTTCCGCCAAGGCTATCCTTAAGCCTTATTAAAAGGACCCGGTTTAAGCCGGTTTTTAATTTTATTTATAAGGTTTATTCTATCTTCGCACCCTTTCCATTCTTACCTCCTAAGATTAAACAAAACTAATTATTATTACTTTTTTAAAATATCCTTTATTATTTCTAATTTAACCTATTTAGGGACCCTCCTTTAAATTATATTTATATGGCCATATATATTAACCTGGATATATTTAAAACCCTTTTTAAAACTACCAGCCTGGCCCTTATATTATATAAAAGGGTTAATCGGCCTATTATTATTCCCATTTTATATAAAGGTTTCCTAGGGTAAATTATAAATGGTTTATATTCCTCCCTTTATTTTTATTATTAATAAATATTGGCCGTATAATTTAAGGGTATAATAAATAAAAACCCTTATAAATATTATACCTTTGGGTGGGTAAATTATTTTTAAGGTTAAAAGTTTAATATTTTTATTTATTATATATTTCCCTTTTTTAAATATATTTCCGTTTTTAAATATACCGGGAATAAATATAATAATTACCTTTAATTTGGTAAGGTTTATATAACCGAAAATAAAGGCCTTAAAAATATATATATTAATTTCGAACTCCAATCCTTTTTATAATAATTATACCCCTTATAAAAAATTCCGCATTAAAAAATTATTTAATAATACGGTATAAGAGTAGGATATTAAATACTGGGAGAATTACTTTAAAATTATTCTCGGCGGCCCTAATCTTTTAAAAATCATAAACGTTTTAAATTTAGGGGCTAAAAATATTCCCGGCCTAACCAGGCCTCCTATATAACCGGTATAAAGGTCTGGTTCTTTTAGCGCTCGTAATTAAAGGGGTAGCCGAGGTAAAGCTGCTAAAAATAATAATGGTAATGGTGCGGCGGCCTTTTAGGCTCCTGCTCGTCGTAAGGGTTTACACTTTCGAAAAAAATAAGGGATGAAATTTTTTAAAATTAAACCATAATTTCTACGTCCCGCGATCAATCCTTTTACTATTACCAGAATAAAAATTATACTATACAGGATTATTTAATGGCGTCCTTTGATATAAAAATTAAGTTTTTCCTATAAAGGAATTTTTACTTTTATATATAGCCCTTTAAATAAGGATCCCGCCCTTTTCTCTCCGTAAATTAAATAAACGAATTAAAACTTAAACGGGTAACCTTTTCTTAAAATTATAAAATTATTTTTAATTACCATTTATAAATAATTTAGGATAAGGCCATTCGGTATGGTATAAAAACGGAAAATCTTTTTTTTAAAAACATTCCCTTTTAAACTTTTAAATAAGGGAATATGGTTCTTTTTTTATATACGTATATATACCTCGGGCTATTAACGGGGCTTTAAATATATGGTTTTTACTAGGTCCTTTTATAATATTTGGTTTTAAATTAATTAGGGCTTATTATTATATAAGGGAGGGAATATAAAAAAAGGGGAATTTCTCTTTATATAATAATTCCTTCAAAGGTCTCGTAATATTATATAACTTTATTTCTTTATAAAAAAAATATTACCGAATTCTTCCGTGATTATTATTAAAATTTAAAATCGTACTTTTTTTATTATTCCTAAAAAAGGTACTTTCCCCGATTTCCGCTCTTTATTTTTTAATTTTTCCATATTATATGGTTTTCTTAACCGTAATATTATAATAATATATTCGGCTAAATCGTTTTCTTTCTCTTAATTATTACCATAAAATATTACCATTCGGCATTAATTTTTATTTAAATTTTTTAATATATTATCCCTAATATAACCTTTTAAATTATCCTTTTTATCGCTTAATCCTATATAATTCTCTCCCAATTTATTATTTTATTTCAAATAAAATTCCCATCTTTTTTAAGTATTAATATTAATTCCTACCGGCTTATTTTATTATTCGTTTTATTAAACAAATTTTTTAACCTTATTATTCCCGATTATACGCTTAAAGGAAAGGCTCCCTTTATAAGGCTCCCTAAATTATACCGTTTTTCCTTTATTCGAAAACTTATAAATAATATAAGGTTTTATTTATCGAGGGTTTTATTTATCCTTTATACTTTTAACCCTTATAATTAATATCCATTATAATATTAAATCCCTTTTTTCTAATAAAATCTTCCTTATTTTCCCGCTATTTTCTTTATCCATATACTTAACCCTGGCTTCCCTATTCCGTCGTAAAATTCGGATTACCTCCGCCAAATCCATTTTTTTCCGTTCCATTACCCGGCTCCTTTCCGCCAAAAAATCCGCGTACGATATATCTCCTTTTCAATTAATCATTTTCCAAATAAAAAGCGCCATTTTAATACGGATAACCATCTTTTAATCGTATAATAACGCGTATAGGGAAAATCTTATAATTTAATTTATTATAATTTTTTACACTATTAATACCCCTGGGTATATATTAATTTAATTACCGCCTAATTTTAATAATGTATTCCTAATACTTAAATGGTGGTATTTTATTCCCCCTTATAATTATAAATTATACACCAATACCGTAATTTTATCTAGGCCTATTTATTTTATAAACTTATTTAAAAACCCTCGGTTCTTCGGTCCCTTATTAATTACTAATTTCCCATATATCCCATACTTATAAGTTATATCTTATTAAATAAAATTAATTATTTATTTTGCGATGGCTTTTTATAATAATTACCCTTTAATCCATCCTATTAAATTATATTTAGCCTATATAATATAAATATACCCTTTTCTTAATGGTATTTAAAAAATATCGAGTAAAACCTTAAAAAAAGGGAATAAAATAAGGTTAAAAATCTTTATCGGTATTTTAGGCCTTTAAGGATCTCGCTTTTAATAAATTGGGCAGGTTTTTAATACCTTTTACACCTATTTCTATTATACTTTTTATTAATAATATTAAATAATAAAATTAAATATAATATCTCGTCCTTTATACCCTTTATAAATATAATTATTTTAAATATTATATTTCCGGGTTTAATTATTATCGATTATTAATTATAATTATAATTTACCCCTTAAGGTTTTGCGCCAAAACTTTTAATCCCTTATTAAATAATTTAAAGCCTTCCTTTTTTAACGGAAAAATAATTTATAAAAAATATCGCTCGGTTTTTTTAGGGTAATAAGGAAATACGCTATTTTTCGGGATTTATCGCTTTATACTTTTCCTTTAAAAATCTTAATATCCCTCCAATCCTATATAACCTTAAATATATATAATTATATATTAATAAAATCTTTAATATTTTCCTTTAATTTATTATTTTCCTCGTTTAAAGGTCCTAAGGGTTTTTATAATAATACGTTTACCATAATATTTTTATTTCCTAATATATACTTTATATTAAAATTAAATTACCGTATTTATATAATCCATTTAATAATAAATACTTCGAATAAATTAATAATATTATTATTAAATTAATATATTATATTAACCGTATCCATCCTAAGGGTAAAATACGCGCCGTATAGGTAATTCCGTAATCGTTTTAAAATTATAAATAACCCCTTATATTTTAGCTTAACCGAATGGTATATTCCTTTGGCTTTTTTTTAATAACCAAACTTATACCTTATTATTAAAACCTTCCCTTTGCTTTTTTAATCGATTTATACTCCTTATCCGGTTTTTAATATATTTGCTTTAATAATAATACGCCCTACTTTCGGGGAGTAATTAATTTTAATTAAAACTGGGGGCAATATTAAGGCTTATTTAAGGATCTTTATGTGAAGGGCTGAAATCACGTTGAGGAGTAACGATAAGTGCCACAATAATATATATATTCGATTTACGAAAAGGGGGGGAAAGGAAGGAAGGGAGGAGGAATATAAAAAAGGGAGAGTGGTTTATGGGCAGCGTTTTATACGTAATAATCCCGCGGCTAACTCATTATATATATAGATAATGGTATAGGTGGGCCTATAATATTACCCCTTTTTTTATCCGTCCCGACGCTTGGCGGTAACGCTACGCGTGCGTTCCCTTATGGCGTGGTCACGTACCGGGGCCCGTAATTTAAGTATTTTCCGCGGCCCCGCCTACATGGAGCGTTTATTATAAACGCCGTGTGCAAATATTATAAAGGCCATTTCTCGGCCGCCTATTATTCTTTCCCTATCCTTTATTATAATAATAACCGTAAATTACCCCCCCCCCCCCATTTCCTTCCCCTTTTATTTATCGCCT